>JAAAKG020010985.1:0-46124 GCA_010014905.2 Druon quercuslanigerum | reverse complement strand
TAATTCCCTTCATTGCTTTATAAAGTAGTTTCTTGCATCCTTCAAAGTCGTTTTGTATTTTCTTCTCTTCTTCTGCTATTTTTTTATCAATTAATTATTCAAAATTAATTTTTCCTCGAAATTAGCATGGGCGTGGAGAAAAAACTAAATCACATGATTGGCGGCATCAAGCACTCAATGGAAATATGACGTACATTCAATTTATCTTTAAATGTGGGTCTGAGGCCGCACAACACGGACCGGGTTTTATCGGGCGTGCTGAATTAGTCAATTACATCAAGCAGGCATTTTAGCCAAATTAATAATTTGTTGATTAATCTTATGATTCTTTAAACAATTTTAATTTTCAAATGCATTATTCGGGCATTGGTCGGCAGAAAAATTCGCTTTTTTCAATGCCAGTTCTCTGAATTGGGAACTTCATGACAATTTGAGCAAGATTCATAATTAGCTGATGATTTTTATGATTTTCAAAAACAAATTTAATAAGCAAATACATTAATCAGATATTTGTCGACAGAAAAATGCAGTTTTTTCTAAAACAACTTTTTTAGGTAGGAACTTCATAATAATTTCAGCAAAATTCTGATTTTTTAAAATTAATTTTATGATTTTTGAAACTAATTTATTCAAAGAATGCATTATTTGGGCACCTGTGGACGGAAAAATTAGTTTTTTTCGATGTCAGTATTTTTAATTGGGCACATTATGACAATTTAATTAACACTCATACTTAGTTCATAAATTCTATGATATTTTAAACAAATTTAATAACCATATGTATTATTTAGCTAGTTGTCCAAAAAAGTTGTTTTTTCAATCTCAGCTCTTTCAGTTCAAGTTTCTCAATACTTTCATTCTTTTAATAAGGCTGATCCAAAAATAGTGTGTCAGAAAAAGTGGAAGAAAAAGCCATTCCACTGATCTACTCGATCCTGAAGCTGGAGCCTTATTAACAGAATAAAAATAATGAGAAACATACCGAAAGGACTGAGATTGAAAAAAAACTTTTTTTCGACAAATACCCAAATAATACATATGGTTATTAAATTTGTTTAAAAAATCAAAATCAATTATCATGAAGTTTCTAATCTAAAAAGTTGACATCAGAAAAAGACTATTTATATGTCGAAAAACGCCTCATTAATGCATTTGTTTATTGAATTTTTTTTTAAATCATAAAATTTATCAACTAATTTAAAATTTGGCTGAAATTGCCTGATTTTCATAAAGTTCCCACTTGATAAGAATTGGCATTGAACAAAAAAATCATTTTTGTATCGACAAATGCCCGAAACACGCATTTGTTTCTTAAATTTGTTTAAAAAAAACATAAGATTATGCAACAAATTATAAATTTTGTTAAAATCATCAAAAAGTTTTTAATTTCAAAAATTGACATAGCAAAAAAACTAATTTTACTATCGAAAAAAGCCTCATAAATGCAGTTTACGGCGCACGATAAAAGTCGTTCAACATGATTCCGGGTTCAAGAGTTTTCAAGGCACAGATATTTATTCGCGATGTAGGGACTCAAATCTAAATTTAAAAATTTTTTCATATCCGTCATCACGCAAGTTCAATGACGAAACTAACCCCATTGGCGCCTGGTCAACAGGGATTGGGCACCGATTAAGGGCAGGCACACATATATTTCAAAAGTGATCGATTCCACGATGATGCTAATTTTGAGAAAATTTTAATTTTTCAGTAATTAATTAAGGTACCTGGGTTCAGGATGTGCATCAAATTGTAGCAAAATCGGTTAATCTTCATCCATCGCCCCAAGTACCTGAAAATTTTCGATTCAATGCTAAGAATATCCTAATTTTTGTAAACTTTGAATTTTCAACATTTAAAAATTGCGGACAAAGGAATGAGCAGCAAAAATTTAATTTTGTTAGGTTAGAGATCTTTTAAATTTATTGTTATGGTTTTTAAAGGTAAAATAATGCTACTGCTGCTTATTCATTAGAGCTTATAACAACGGTATTGGCTAGATAATAAAAAAAAAGGAATGGAAATAAATAAAATACAAAGAATTTTCAGAGCTTCGAAATAGAAACTATAATATTTAATTCAATTTAAAGTTATATGAAAAAGCAATTAACACAGTTTAACTCACATGATCATAAAACACCGAAAGAAATATCATTAGTAGAATTTTCTTCAAAAGCTTAAGAAAATTCGAACAGAATTATATAATTATAGAAAATCTTATAGCTATAGAATAAATTATTATCTATAGAAAAAATGATAACACTATTTTAAAACAAACGACAGGCTTTTTAAGAAATAAAAATATAAATTTTCTGGCTTTTTGTTCAAGTATTTTCTTAGCCCTCTGATTAGATCTGCCGCTCCAATCTGAAAAGTAATAGAATTGTTTTTTAATAGATATCACAAGTAATGTTGAGCCTAAAAATGATGGTTGATTCGAGATTGACATTTCTCAGGGTAATTTTTAGATAACAAAAATTTTAGAACAAGTATATTAATATTACGTTGGCATTTTATCAGTTGGTTTTGGGATATACTCTTCTGCAAAACCCATCACTCTTGAATGTTTCCTGAAATATTAAATTGTTTTGATTGAGAAACAAAAACTCTTCTGACCTAAGGTCAAAAGAATGCAAAGCTAATATTAAATTCTTACAGTCCATTATGTATTTTCTGGAAGTGTGTACGGAAACAGCGGGCATTTTTGAAAATTTTGAAACAAGCTGTGCATCTAAATCGTACTTCAGAATGCACTTCTGTTGTGTGAATTTTCATTCCTTGTTTCCCTTTAACTTTTCTTTTACAGATATCACATCTCATGTAGAGGCTACTGGCTACTCCTGTCAAATGTCGATAAATATTAGTTTTGGATTAAGAATTTTTATTACAGATATCACAGTCGAAGGACGAATTAACACTAATCGAAAACAAAAACGTACGCTTATAAAACTAAATTCTAAGGTGAGCGCCTTTGTACACTACCATCGAAAATTATGAGATAGATTGACGCAAGCACTATTAACAATCACTGCTGGCTTTGCACCAGGTAACTCAGCGAAAAATATGATAGGGCATATAAAAAAAACAGTTGGAAAGCCTATGAAATTCCACGTCTAGTAATGTCAAACAGATTTTTTTTGATCTGCAGAAGAGAATACAGCACGTGATAAGTTTTTAAAAAAATTCTAGATTTTCGACATTTTTGTACCTTGAATTCAATTTGTGGCATGACCTAGAAAAATTGTTGCCAAAATCTGCAATTCATACGTCATAGAGCCTAAGATTTTATCTTAAATTTAAGCTAAAGAAACTTTAAACATCTTCATCGGTTCCCGAGATACGATTAAAAACGTTCAATCGTATTTGAGTCGAGTTTTAGTCGACGATCACGGTTCTCGGCCGGTCTGCTGCTCGCCTCCTTCGTTTAGGCAGGACCGAATAGGCCACGCACAGAGGTGGTGCTTGATTGGGGCTTTCTTATACTTTTGATTCTGCACATAAGTAATTTTTATTTCAAGTTATTGTAATTTTTTAAAATTATTAATTGTTTTTTTAATTATTTACAATTATTTCAATTCAGAATTATCCTCATATTAAAGAATAAAAAAAATGATGAACAGTTTTTTTTTCTTAAAATTTTCATCAACTTTATCAATTTCTAACAGTTTATCATTTCTAACAGTGCGTAGGTGTAATGCAAATTATATTGCCGAAAAAGTTGGAGTATCAAATAATCGTGAAAGTTTACGATGGATAAGTGCAAGAAAACGAATTTATATATAGTAAACCATAATGGAAAATTGTAAATCATTTAATAGAAATTAAAGTTATAATAAAATATAATAATTCCATTATTATTTACTTTTAATATTATTGAGTGTTTTTCATATAAATAATTTATTTAGAATTTCGATGCTTAATTCGTTTAAAAAATAGTTTACTCTTGTAACAATATATCTACATTTTCATTAATATTCTGTTGATAAAAATTTTAAGAAATAAAAAAAACTGCTCATCATTTTTTTATTCTTCAATATGGGGATAATTCTAAATTGAAATAATTGTAAATAATTTAAAAAACAATGAATATTTGTCAAGATTTACAATAATTTGAAATAAAAATTACTGATGAGCAGAATCAAAAGTATAAGATAGCCCCAATCAAGCACCACCTCTGTGCGTGGCCTTTTCAGCCCTGCCTCAACGAAGGAGGCGAGCAGCAGACCGGCCGAGAATCGTGATCGTGAACATTTTTAATCGTATCTCGGGAACCAATACAGATTTTTTATGGTTCTTTGGATTCAATTAAAGATAAAATTTTAGGCTATACGTCGTATAATTTACAGATTTTTGCAACAATTTCCCTAGGTCATGCTAAAAGTTGAAGTCAAGGTATAAAAATGTCGAAAATCTAGAATTTTTTTAAAAACTTATCACGTGCTATATTCTCTTCTGCAGATCAAAAAAAAATCTGTTTGACATTGCTAGACGTGGAATTTCATAGGCTTTCCAACTGTTTTCTTTAAATGCCCTATCTGTTTTTTGCTGAGTTATCGTGGTTCAAAGCCAGCAGTGATTTTTAATAGTGCTTGCGTCAATGGATCTCATAATTTCCGACGGTAGTGTAGATTATTCCATTTTTGCTCTGTTTTCTAATTGATATATTCTTGATGTACTTTTTTACATTTAGGTCCCTGAAATAAAATTTTAAGGAGTCATTTGATACTATTCCATGAAAAACTGATTCGTGTCAGCATTTTTGAATTTAAATCTTCTCAGTCTTTAGAATTCTAAATATTTTGTACTTATATAACTTATAATTATGGTGTACTCTATTTATATTTTATTCTATGGTACCTTCTTGATGTACTCTTAAATGTTGGTATATCGAGGTTTTAGTTTTGAAACTTTTATGGCAGATGTCACAGGTAAATGATGAATGAACTGCAATAAAAAAACAAAAACTTATATCTAGAAAACTGAATTCTAATAAAGGAGCCATTTAAGATTATTTCATATCGACTGATTCAATTCAAAAATGAATCGTATGAATATTTTTCAATTTGAATTTTCGAAATTTCAAATTTCTAAACATATTTTACTTAAATTATTCTTTAATTTTTTAATATTATAATTTATTAATACGTTAACTGTTAGTATTTTATTATATGGCACCTTCTCGATGTTCTTCTTTTGTATGTTTGTTTTTCAACCGTTTGGAATTAAAACTTTTACGGCAGATGTCACAGTTCAACCGTGAATAAACTGTAATAAAAAAGCAGAAACGGGGCATTATTTTTTTAGTGCGGCTACTCAAAAAATCAAATTATTTATATTTGGAAAATAGTTTTCTCGAATGTTCGTGTGCTCTATTTATATTGCATTCTATGGTACCTTCTTGATGTACTCTTAAATGTTGGTATATCGAGATTTTAGATTTGAAACTTTTATGGCAGATGTCACAGGTAAATGATGAATGAACTGCAATAAAAAAAACTGCTGTCTATAAAACTGAATCCTAATAAAGAAACAATTTAAGATTATGTCATATCGACTGATTCAATTCAAAAATGAATCGTATGAATATTTTTAAATTTGAATTTTTGAAATTTTAAATTTCTAAACATATTTTACTTAAATTATTCTTTAATTTTTTAATATTATAATTTATTAATACGTTAACTGTTAATATTTTATTATATGGCACCTTCTTGATGTTCTTTTTTTGTATGTTTGTTTTTCAACCGTTTGGATTTGAAACTTTTACGGCAGATGTCACAGTGCAACCATGAATAAACTGTAATAAAAAAGCAGAAACGGGGCATTATTTTTTTTAGTGCGGCCACTCAAAAAATCAAATAATTCCTATTTGGAAAATAGTTTTCTCGAATGTTCGTGTATGTGATCTGTTTCGGCGAATTGTCACTCTTCTTATGGCGATAAAAAAAGGCGTCCCGTGCACAGTTTCGACAGGTCTTTTCACAGAAAAGAAATATTTGACCTTTAAACATGAAGGGCAAAATTAAATTAAATCTCTTCATCTTTTCATAGAAGTTTTGTGAATTCTTTTTAGGCTAGAAAGAAAGATTTAATTTTTTCTTTAATGACATTATTGAGATTAAAAAGTAAAATTATTTTCATAAATAAATAGTAAAAATAACACTTATTAACCTCCAAGCTTTTAATGGAGGGAAAAATCAAAGCTTTCGTTTGAGGTATAAAATGCCCTTCTCTAAAAAGGCCTTCTCCAGTCTAGTGTCTACGTGCACCGAAATTTCGGTACAAATTCTTGGATTTTTTGGTACGTGTAGAAACTCCCTCTCAAAAAACTAAAATTTGGTTGTGATATTCTTTTTAAAGGTCAAATATTTATTTTAAAACAATGATTATGACAATGGAAAGTACGTGGAAAATCCAATCGAAATTGTACAAGGCATTTTTTTATCGCCATAAGAAGCCATAAAAATCGCCGAAATAGATGATATCCACGAATTCTAAAAAAAAAACAGGGTGAACAAAAAAAAAACAGAAATTTTGAATTTTGATCATGGCTAGCAAAAATATTTTTTTACATATCAAAATAAGCCTTCATAATTTTTTCAGAGCTGCTGTAAGTTTGAAACTTTGAAAGCAATGATCTTTTTTTATATATTTCAATTTGGGATAGCCATTTCTTCATTGAATTAGTTTTTGATTAATGATATTCATTTATTTTTTTCTAAGAAACGAGTTTTAAAAACTTTTCGTGTAAAAAAAATTCTAGTAATAAATGTAGTTACGTAGAACATAGTTTTTATTTAAACATCAAAGTTTCAAAGATAATCAAAAATGGTACAAAATCAATTATATTTTTTGTAAATATCCTTTTCGGAGGTCTTTTAGGACCTAAAAATACATGTAATTTTAGAAGGAAAAGACAAAATAACTATAATTGCGATTTTAGGTTAATATTAATTAAAATAATATTTTCCCAGCTTCAAAAAAGGTTTGTGTCGCGACTCGCGAGCAATTTCCATGTTTTTATATAGTTTTTTATGGTCAAGGCTACAAAATTCTTTTTTAATTTTGACTAGGGTTGGCCAAAATCTTTTTCTACTTATCAAACTATGTCTTTATGATTTTTTCCCGATTTTTAAAACGATATCTTCAGTTAGTAGTGACTTTTTAAATTTTGAAACTTAGAAAATAGCGATTTATTCGATATATTTCAATGTTCGGTCAACTTTTCTTCATCAAAGCAGTAGATTTGTAATAAATTTTATCATAAAAGAAAAATTCAGGTGATGAATGTAGTTATGTAGAATAAAATTTTTATTTCAAAATCGAAGTTTCGAAGATAATTAAAAATGGTAAAAATTTAATCATTTTTTGATTGTCCTTTTCAGGGGTCTTTTATGATCTAAAAATACCTATAAGTACAGTATGAATAGCCCAAATACCTATTGCGATTTTGCCGTATCATTAAGTAAAATAATAAGTTTCCAGCTTCAAAAAATAATACATCCCGTCAGCTATTGGTCTGTTATTTCCTATTAAGTTGCAGATTATTTAAATTTTACTCGGTTTTAAACTTCTTTGCTTACTTTCACAATATAACCCAGAACTTTTCCTGATAAACTTCTATGTGTTTTTAGGTCCTAAAAGACTACTGAAGAGGATAAAAAAATTAATTTGAAATTCGAATATATTCGATGAACAAATGGTGATCCAAAATTGAAATAAATATATCGTAAAACTCACTGCTTTCAAAGTTTCAAACTTTCAACAGTTTCTGCTAACTGAAGATATCGTTTTAAAAATCCGAAAAGATCATGAAGTCTCATTTTTATATGTATAAAGTGATTTTTGCTAGAAAAAATCAAAATTCAGAATTTTTGTTTTTCGTTTTCATTCGGTATATGCGAAGAATAAATTACAATTGTCAACATAAAAATTTGCAGTCAAATCACTATAATATTATATATACTAGATATAATATTTTCCATAAAAGCAAAATGCGAATTTTTTGGATAAAAAAAAAAAGAATACGTGCACTCCGTTGCTTTTCGTTTTGTTGTCCTTTTCTTCCTTAAGCGCTGTGCTTTAATTTTTTTATGAGACTCCGAGTGGGTTTCAATTATTTTTGCGGATTCTAAATCTGAAGTGGTTTGGCTGGCTTCTTCTTCAGGTTTTATAGGATTTTTATCTGATGTTTCTGAGTTTAGATCATTTGCTTTACTTGCGGTAGACTAAGCACAATAAAAATAAAAATCAGAGTTGTTAAAATGTTTTTTAATGTTGCCAAAATACTTGTATATAACGACATAAATTTACCGGTATAAATTGCTGAGCAACGCCGTTTTCTGATGATGGATACCACTTTTGATATGGTGGATAAATTCCCATACTTTTTGATTTTTCTTTTGCTAACTCTCCCTTTAGAATTATATTTTCTATTTTTAGTGTCCCAATTTCATTCAAATATTTTCCATTCATACTTTTATACCTCGCCTTATTCTCAGCCAATCGAGTGTTAACTATCGTTAGTTTTTCCACGATGTCCTCTACATACTGGACGTACTTTGATAAAAGCTCGTCTTTTCTCTGAAGACATGCATTCATTGTTTCTTTATATTCTTGGAAAGTCTTTTGCAGATTTTTATTTCCATTCTTCAGCTTAAAAATTAATTCATCTGTTGGAAAACGTGATGAATCGTAATGTAAAAAATTAGTTTTATGCTAGGGCAATTTTTAAAATAGTTTCAAGATATGTAAATTTCAAAACTTAATCTTCAATTTGACAAATTTCCGCGGGTCGAATCTTTAAAAGTTTCAGAAACAAAGTGCGTTTTTTAGTCCGGATATAATAAATAACTACTCTTTTGTTATTAGCTTAATAACAAATTATTATATCGGACTCTAAATTTTACAATTCTGCGCAGAAAGTAAATTAAAATATTTTATTGGAAACCACCATGTCATGACACGTAAATAGTTCACTGAATAACGCAAAAGGTTTTCTTTAACCGTACTGTTGGGAAAACTCATGACAACAGATGGCACTCTAGCTCGAACCGAAGCACATTTAAAATTTCGCGCCATACAAGATTACCAGCACAGTCCAAACAGACTAATTATTTTAAAAAGGGCTCTATAATTTTCTCACTCAGTATTACAAATTTGTTTACACTATCCTTATAGCGATAAATAATAAAGAAAATTTCAGCGGAAAAACGCTTTAATAGCCATAATTACCAAACAATAATTTAAAATATGTAAAAAAAATTTTCCAAACCCTGAAATTTATCTATTTCAAACAGGGCTAGACATATTATTTTCGATTGCAAAAGAACATACTTCAAGATCATGAGAAAAAGGATCTGTTCATCGTGGGTTGTTAAAAAATAATTTATTAAAATATTTTTATATAATATTTTAACATTTATTTTATTTTTATTTATTTATTTTTATTTTTTTTTATTTAAAAATATAACTAGTCCATTAAAAAAATTCATCTTATTAGTTAAAAAGTTATCGTTGTCATTAAATGTTAAAAACTCTTTTGTTGGTATTTTTTAAAAATTTTATAACTCTAGTTAAAAATTAAAAGTTTTTAAATTAATTAATTTATTTTTTACAAAGAAATGTGGTTTTCTACTATTAATAATGCCTTTTCAATAAATTACTTGAATTTTCAACAAGATAATTAAACTTTTAGCATAATAGTTGACTTTTCTACCTGAAAATATAAGTTCTTAACAAAAAAGTGTTATAGTTTATATTTTAATCAAAAAAGATAAAATTCGTAACGAAATAAATAAATTTTTAAACAAAAATACGAATTTTGAACAAGCAAAGATTTTTCTCTGAGGAAAGAAATAACATTTTATCTAAATTGTTAAAACAAAAAGTTAAACTTTCATTTAAAAAAATTTAATTTCTGCTAAAAAGCTGAGTTTTTGAATAAAAAGATAAATTTATAATAAAATAGTTAAAATTTCTTGCTAAAAAAATTTCAGTTAACTTTTAACAATCAATATATGAATTTTTAAAAAGAAATAAGTTTCTACGAAAAAATTGAATTTTCAAATCAAAAAGACGAATTTTTAACCCAGATATAAGAACAAAAAAAATCCAAAAAATAGTTTATTTTGGACCCAAAAAAGGTTCCAGTTCACGTTTTAGGATCAAAATATAAATTTTATAACAAAAAATAAGTTTTTGCGAAAAATTAAATTTTTAATTTAAAAAGAAGAATTTTTTCAACCGAAAAAAATGAATTGAAAAATGAAAAAAAAAAATAGTTGAATTCGCTACCAAAATGTTTTATTTTTATTAAAAAATTATGAAATTTGTACTAAAACAGACAAATTTTCAATAAAAAACGACAATTTTTTGTTTGAAAAGTTTAACTTTTATCCAGAGAAGATTTCAGTTCATTTTTCAACATAAAAATGTAAATTTTAAGCACAAAGTACATTTTCTTCAAAATATTTAAATTTTCAACAAAGCAGTACATTCCTTAACCAAAAGATATGATTTTTTAACAAAATAGTTACAATTTTAACAAAACATTCGAATTTTTAACCAAGAAATATAAAATCTCTTTTCAAATAGATAAATTTTCAATAAAAAAAATTAATAAAAAAAGTTTAATTTTTATCCAGAAAATATTTCAGTTCTCTATTTAACACCAAAATATTAAATTGAAAATAATTTTTTTTACGAAACAGTTAAATTTTTAATAAAACAGTAGAATTTTCAACCAGAAAGAATGATCTGTTAAAAAAATGGTTGAATTTTCAACAAAGCAGTTGTATTTCTAACCAAGAAAGATGAAATTTTTCTTAAAACAGATAAATTTTTAAATTAAAATGAAAATTTTAAATAATTGAATTTTCATCAAAAAAATTTCAGTTGACTTTTCATGATCAAAATATTAATTTTATATCAAAAAATAGGTTTCTGCGAAAAAATTTAATTTTCAATTCAAAAAGAAGAGTTTTTTCAACCGAAAAAAATTGTTAACAAATTTAAATAAAATTAAATAAAAAACGAAAAGTTTTTGTTTAAAAAGTGTAACTTTTATCCAGAAAAGATTAAAGTTTATTTTTCAACAAGAAAATGTAAATTTTAAGTAAAAATTGAGCTTTTCTGCAAAATAGTTAAATTTTCAACAAAACTGTAGTTTTTCCCAACCAGAAAGTATGACTTTTTAACAAAATAGTTTAATTTGCAACCAAAAAATTGCATTTTAATCCAAGGAATTTGAAAATTCTCTTCAACAAGATTAATTTTTAATTGAAAAAAAAAAATCAACGACAAAAGAATAAATTAAAATAAAAAGTAAATTTTCTATGGAATAGTTAAATTTTCAATCAAACAGTTGCATTTTCATTTAAGAAAGAAAAAATTTCTTCTAAAATAGATAAATTTAAAAAAATTCCAGAAATATGTATTTAAATTTTTATACCAAGAAGTTTCCAGTTCACTTTCCAACACCGAAATAAGAATTTTAAACAATAATTTAATTTTCCGCTAAACAGTCGTATTTTTATCCATAAAGTATTACTTTTTTAACAAAATTGTTAAATTTTCAAACAAACATTGCATTTATAACCAAAAAAGAGGAAATTTCTGTTAAAACAGATGAATTTTTAATTTAAAACAACTTAAGTAGTTTAATTTTAGTTCTGAAAAGATTTCATTTTTCTTTCCAACATCATAATATTAAATTGAAACAAAAAGTAAATTTTCTACGAAATAGTTCAATTTTAAATAAAACTTTAAAAACCCTAAAAATATGAAATATATAATTAATAATTAAGATAATAAATAAATAATAAATAAATTAAATTAAAAAATTGAAAATATTAAATAAATATTAAAACATTCTACTAAAACAGGTAAACTTTTAAATTAAAATGATAAATTTAAAAAAATTGAATGTTTATCCAAAAAAGATTTCAGTTGATTAATCAGCAACAAAATAATAATTTTAAACGTAAGATTAATGTTTCCCGAAAAGATTAGATTTTTCAAATCGAAATAACAAATTTTTGACAAACCAGCTGAATCTTCAAGCAAAAAGGATGTGTTTTTGAGAAACTTGTTAATTTTCAAACAAATAACAAAATTTATAACTCAAAAGATAATCTTAAGAAGAAAGTTTTTGCGAATTTGTAAAAATTACTTTCATAATTGATTATCCCCACCTTCTTTAGGTCACAAATCGTGAAAAAATGTCTCGACCCCCCCCCTTGGGTTGTTACGTAATTAAAGTACGGTCCCTTCAGGATAATTAATTATCTCGACTGAAAAACATAATTGAGTGGGTGAAGACTTGCTGTCTTGAACCTTGATTCTCCCAAATGTAAAGCCTCAAACTTGTTTCTCCTCAACCTTGATCTATCCTAATCAAAATATTTAAACCTCCTCAAATCTTGAAACCGAGACGTTTTCAACCTACTTAAATTTAAAAGCCTTAAATGCCAAAAAATCGCTTTTAAATTTGCACGGATGGAATTTCATTCTGAAGAGTTTCCATAAAGAAGAACAAAATCAAATCTTTTCCCAAGGGCGAAAATTAATTGTCGTTGATGAATCCGGCTTGCTCGATAGTCTTCATTGGTGGCAGGATCATGAAATCGTTATGGCGTGTGTAAAATGTACGCGAAGTGATCGTAAAGAAGGGTTGGATACAAGAGTTCCATTAAGACGATCGTATCTTCTTGCCGAATAAATATACCTGCTTGACATCGAGTCGCGATGAGCTCAACGTTAAGAGTTCGTTTGGTTCCGTTCGCCGGGTGTATTTATAGTTTAATTTGTGGCTTAGGGCCTCGTTGAGGGTCGCGAGTATATTTACTTGGTCGCTCGAGTTTAGGAGTCTACGGGACTTGCACAGACTGGGGTTCTGATGAACCTCCTCGCCCTGCTGGCCGTTAGGGCGTATCGAAAAGACAAAGTATTTCTTTTAAGATCGTAATGAAATCTACCTGCTTATGAACCATTTTATGTTTTGAAATTAGAAAATATAAAAGCTCACAAATTATTTGATGTTCAAGTAGGTTCTTCTCGGCTCATCAGCGACAAATATCGAACAAACGAATCAAAGGAGAGAAAGGAAAGAAAACGAGCCTGTTACTTTTACTCTTATTATTTCTTCGTCTTTTTTATTATGCTGGGGACAAATATGTTTCCAAGCCCATTTTGACTTGCTAATCAGGTTTTATGTAGGAAAACTACTGACATGAAGAGCAGAAACTTTTATTGAATGACTTTGCATGATTAGAAGATGTTAAGTATGTTGGTGTATTGGTCTATTCCAAGTTTTGGAAGCAATTCCTCTGTAGAGGCTTATTTCAGTTTTGTGTCTTATTCCAACCATGTTGTACACAATGATTTAATAATATTTTTGGATGTTGAGTAGGTTGGACAATTAATGATAGATGTTAGCTTTGTTGGTGTGTTGATGTATAATGGTCTGCACTAGACCAGTATACCAACGAAGCTAACATCTTTTAATTAATTTTCTCACCTGGTTGACATCTAATAGGACCAGCTAATTAGTGTATACCAAGGTTGGAACAAGTTACTCATTTGGAAAGAGCCAACTATACATGGGTTATGTAGGTTCTGTATTTAAACTACAAAATAATTTTACAATTATTTCAAAGGATTGGAATAAACCAGTCAAGCTAATCATACAGCATGGTTGGAAGAAGATTCATCTATGGAACAACCTAACTTTACAGAGGGATTCGTTTCAAAGATTGGAATAGACCAGTATGCCAACAAAGTTAAGATATTCCATACCTAGGCTACATCCAATAACAGGAGCTAATCATAAAACATGGTTGAAAGAAGATACAACAATGGAACAAGAAAACTCAAAAGGCTTATTTCAAAGGATTTGAATAGACCAGTATTTAAACAAAGATAAAATCTTTTAATTATAAACCATTGAACCAACAAACCTAAAATGTTTCATTTAATTTTCTGGAACGAGACAACAATAAAAAAAGATTCATTCAAAGGATTTGAATGCAACATCATACTATCGAAGCAAAAATATTTGAATACAATTTTTCGCCTAGAAAGAAGATACAACCCTGGAACGAGACAGCTATACACAAGAAATCTTACGAATGATTTGAAAAGACCAGTATGCCAACAAATCTAAAATCTTTGACTTATTTTCTCACCTGGTGTATATTCAATAACATCAGCTAATCATAATGTACAACATGGTTGGAACAGGGGACACCTATTGAACGAACCAGCTCTGCAGAGGAATTATTTCAACGGATTAGGATAAACCAACAAACCAACAAACTTAACATGTTTTAATTATTTTACCCGCCTAGTCTATGTTAATTAAAAGTACCTAATTACACAACATGGTTGGAAGAAAGTGCAACTCTGGAACAAAACAACTGTACAAAAGGGTTCTATCAAAGAATTTTAATAGACTAGTATACTAACAAACCCAACATGTTTTATATTATTTTATTAGCTAGTTTGCATTTAATAACATCAGCTAACCATATAATGTGGTTGCAAGAAGACACTCACATAGAACAAGAAAACTTAAGAAAATTTTATTTCAAAGGATTTGAGTGGGCCAGTATACTAAACAAAGCTAAAATATTTTAATTGTTTTTGTCCCCTAGTCTACGTTAAATAACATTAGCTAATCATAAAACATGGTTGAAATAAGATACAACAATGGAACAAGAAAACGCAAATTGCTCATTTCAAAGGATAATATTTTTTAATTATTTCTATAGCTTAGTCGACTTTCAACATTATCAGCTAATCATACAACATGGTTCAAAGAAGATACAACCATGGAACGAGCCAACTATACAAATGAATTCTGTGGAAAGGATGTAATAAATCAGTAAACTAACGAACCTAAAATGTTTTATTTGATTTTCTGGAACGAGACAACAATACAAAAAAATTCATTTAAAGGATTTGAATCGAACATCATACTATCGAAGCTAAAATCTTTTAATACATTTTTTCACCTAGTCTACATAACATAACATAAGCTTATCATACAACATGGTAGAAAGAAGATACAACCCTGGAACGAGACAACTATACAAAAGGAGTCTTATGAAGGATTTGAATAGACCAGTATGCCAAGAAAGCTAAAACCTTTTAATTAATGTTCTCACCTGGTCGACATTCAACAACATCAGCAAATCAGAAAAATGGTTGGAAAAAGATACAACCATGGAAATACCTAACTTTACAAATAAATCATTTCAAAGGATTGAAATAAAATAGTGTACCAACAAATCTAAAATCATTGAATTATTTTCTCACTTGGTGTACATTCAATAACGGCAGCTAATTATATCACATGGTTGCAAGAAGATACAACAATGGGACGAGAATACTATCGAGAAGGATACTTTCAAAAGGTTCGAATATACCAGTATACCAACAAAGCTACACTTTTAAAATTAATTTTTGCTCTTGGTAAACATTCAATAACATCAGCTAACAATAAAAAAAGGTGGAAGAAGATCCAACCATGGAAAGACCTAACTTTACAAATTAATTATTTTAAAGGATTGGAATAGATCAGTGTACCAAAAATTTAAAATCTTCAAATTATCTTTTCACCTAGCCTACATTCAATAACGTCAGCTAATCATTCAGCATGGTTGCAAGAATATACAACAATAAGACGAGAATACTATAGAGAAGGATTTTTTCAAAAGATTGGAATAGACCAGTATACCAACAAAGCTGAACTTTTTAAATTACCTTTCTCTCCTGGTAAACATTCAATCACATCAGCTAATATTAAAAAAGGGTAGTAAGAAGATACAACCATGGAACGATCCAACTATTCAGATGAATTATTTGCGAGGAATAAAATAAGCCCATCTACAAACAAAGCTAACATCTTTTAATTAATATTCGCATTTGGTCGAAATCCAATAACATCAGTTAATCATAATGTACAACATGGTTGGAACAAGGTACAACTATGGAACGAGCCAGCTCTGCAGAGGGATTCTTTCAAAGCATTAGGATAAACTAAGAAACCAACAAACCTAACATGTTTTAATGAGTTTACCCGCTTAGTCTATATTAACAGAAATTAGCTAATCACACAAAAGGGTTAGGAGAAAATGCAATTCTGGAACAAGACAACTGTTCAAAAGGGTTCTTTCAAATAATTTGAATAGACTAGTATATATATACTAACAAACCTAACATGGTGCTATTAATTTTTTCAACTAGTCTACATTCAACAATATCAGCTAATCATACAACATGGTTGAAAGAAGACATACACATAGAAAAAGAAAACTTAAGAGGATTATTATTACAAAGGATTTGAATAAACCAGTATACCAACAAAGCTAAAATCTTTTAATTATTTTTCTCACCTAGTCTACAGTAAATAACATAAATTCTTTTGAGGGATTAGAATATAACAGCATACCAACGAACCTAAAATATTTTAATCATTTTTCCCACCTAGTCTACATACAATAAAATCAGCTAATCATACAGCATTGTGTAAAGAAGATACAACCCTGGAAGGAGTCAACTATAAAAAAGGATTGTTCTAAAGAATTTGAATAGATCAGTATAAAAACAATCCAAATACGTTTTAAATTATTTTCTTATCTTGTCTACATGGTATAACATCAGCTAATAAAAAAAACGGTTGGAAGAAGATACAGCCATGAAACGAGATAACTATGTAGATGAAATATTTCACAGTATTGGAATAGAACAGTATGTCAACAAAGCTAAACTATTTTTGATTAAGTTTCTCACCTAGTCAACATTCAATAACATCAGCTAATCATACAACATGGTTAAAATAAGATACAACAATGGAGCGAGACCGCTATACAAAAGGATTCTTGCAAAGAATTTGAAGATACCAGTATAAAAACAAAGCTAAAATCTTCTATTTAATTTTTTTATCTAGTCTACATTAAATAACATCAGCTAATCATAAAAAATGGTTAGAAGGAAATACAATCAAAGAGCGAGCTAACTATACAGATGAATGATTTCAAAGCATTAGAATAGTTCAGAACATCAGAAAATCTAAAATCTTTTGATTAATTTTCTCGCCTGGTAAGCGTCCAATAACAACAGCGAATTTATATAATACGAATCCCAAACAGAAGACTTTGTCATATCTCGAAAGTTGCTTTTTTAAATTAATAGTTTTGTTATCATATCTCTTTAGGATACTTAGGATTAGGATATTTAGCAACCTTACATCATCTAAATTAAATCCTAATAATGTGTGTCTATTGTATGGCTTCTCGAGAAGCCATGGGATAAATAAAGATTTGTATTAGTGGTGAAAATATTACATCTTTTAATATTTTTATCCAAATATTTTAAAATGTTCATGCTTTATAGAATTTCAAATTGTCCTGATTAGAAAATCAGAAAAGTTACTCAGTGAAATCATCGAAAAATCCGGAAAAGTTTCCGAAGCATTAATAAAAAATAGTGGTGCTTTTTTATTTTAATTGAATATGCCAAAATTCCATTAAATCATATTTTGATTTCTTTTGACGTGACCGCCATGTTTCGAATCATCGAAAGTTTTATTAAGTAATAAAATTTTTTCTAATTAATTTATTTAAAATTTAATAACAATTGTTATCAAAAAAGATTTTTTCTGTTAATATTAATAGTTTTATGATAAATCATCCCTAATAAGAAATTATAAATTGGCTTCAAGGCTAAAATATTTTTAGCTCTATTTATCGAAAGAAATTGATTTTTATTTAAATATTATTCAAAGGATGTTTTGAACTGATCAATTTTTTTCAAATTATTTTTTTTTTCTATTTGAAAAATTTCTCCCTTGAAACGAACAAAATAATAAAAAAAATTTGCGTGATAATTATTTCATAGAGTGGCGCTAACGCAAAGTGTGACATCACCCATGGGAAATATTTTGAAAATTCAACTATTTAATATTTCATTGAATAATAAACATTTTTGTCAAACATTCATTTTTTTAGCTGAAGATTTGACTATTTTGTTTTAAATTATTCTTTTTTCAATATTCATCACCGTGTTAAAAATGTTCTATGTGGTTAAAACTTCAACTATTTTCTTAAATTAAAGATTGAACTTTTTTTGAAATTTCTTTTTACCTTTGGTCGAAAAGTAATTTTTTCAACTAAAAATTTAACTATTAATTTTTTGATTAAAGATTGTTCGTTCATATTTAAAAAATCAACTATTAAATATTGCATTGAAGATTCACATTTTTTAATTCAAATATACGGTCATATATATTTAACTGATTTGTCATAAATTTATTTTTGACTTTGTCAAAATTGTACTATTTTGATCAAAATTCTTTTCTTTGGTTAAAAATTAATTTTGTTAGCTGGAAATTTATTTCTTCTATTCTTTGTGAATAATTGATCGCTCCTTTTTGAAAATTCAACTATTTAGTTTTTTTTAATTGAGAATGAATGTTTTCTGTTTTAAAATTCAAATACTCGTTTGAAAAAATAACCACTTTGATAAAATTTTACTTCAAAGTTCAAATTATTGTCAAAAATTCGTTAAATAAACTTTTTTTTAAGGATTTATATTCTTAGTTTGCAAATTCATCTATGTGCTTAAATATTTTAATTTTTTGTTAAAAATTTCTTTTTCTGGTTGAAAATTATACTATTTTGATAAAAATGATTTTTCTTGGTTCAAATTATTATTTAGTTGAAAATTAAACTTCTAATTTTATCTGAAAATCAACCATTTTGTTAACAATTTTACTATTTTTCCTTAAAATATAAATATTTTTTCAAAATGTCGACAATGTTGTGAAAAATTTAATTATTTTGCTATAAATGCAATTATATTATTAAAAATTAAACTATTTTTTTGTTAAAAATTTAATTATTATGTTAAAAATCTGACTGTTTTTTAAACATTCGTCTTTACAAACAGAAAATTACTATTTTTGTTTCAAGTTTAGTCTTTTTGGTTTAAAAATTGTTTGGAAAAAGTTGATTATTTTATTAAAACTTGATCTTTTATTTTAAAAAGTCATCTTCTTGTTCGAAAGTTAAACTGCTTTGTTGAAAATTCGTATTTTTAATTCAAAAATTTATCTTCTTTAGATTACAAAGTCTCAGAAACTTTTTCAATAAAATTTCATCATTTTTTTATAGAAAATTACAATTTCCTACTATTCCTCGATTTGCGTAAAAAACATCCTAATCCCTTTTTTTGAGATTATTTTGCTGTCCAAGTACTAAATTTGTTTTTTTAAACTTACAAAGGTAAATAATTGATAAAATTGCAACAATAAGAATAAAAAATATCATAAAAAAATAATTTTGATGTTGTGGACATGTTCAAAATTAATGCAAAAACATAAGATAATTTGGTACATTATAAATAATTGTTGGCTTCAAATTACTAAGAAATTAAAGGATTTTCTTTATTTTGACGTGGGAAAGGTTGTATTTTTTTCTTTGAAGGGAGTAATTTTTGAACCTACGAAAAACTTTTAATTTTTAATAAAAAATAAAATAAAATAAAAAATATTTCTGTTTTTTGACCAGCCAATGTTTTCTCTCAAACTTGGCTTCGGGAGTCTGATCGGTTTGCCCCCTCAAAGAAACGATCGATCTGCGACACAGATGATCTCGAAATAGAATCTACTAAAATTGGAAACTTTAAAGGAACAGATCTCGTTCGATAGAATGTGAAGCAATTGAAAATTTTTATTTCTTCTTTAGTGAATCGATTTTCTGAAGAAAATTTAAGTACAGGAAAGATGAATTTTCAATAAAAAAATTAATTTTCAGCCAATAATCAATAAAACATGAATTTTCAGTCCTAGAAGACAAATTTTCTAAAAACCAAAATGATGAATTTGAAACAAAATAGTTAAATTTTGACAAAAAAAGATGACTTTTTTAAAAGATTAGTTTAATTTTCAATTAGAATGTTAAATTTTAAAACAAATAGGTGAATTTTAAAATTCAAAAATCAATGTTGAACCAAATAATTAATATTTCCAAAAAATTTAAATTAAAAAAATAGTCAGATTTTTAACCTAATTAATTGAATTTTCATAAAAACAGTTGAATTTTTAACCAAATAGTTGAGGTTTTCCAAAGAAAGATGAATTTTCAACCAAATAGTTGAATTATAAGCGAATTTTCATTCTGAAAATACGAATTATTTTTTAACAAAATATTTCAATTTTGAGCTAAAATTCTGAATGTTAAACAAAAAGAAATTAATTTTTCACAAAAATTTCAACCATAAAAGTTGAAATTGCTACCAAAATCAAAACTCGACAATAATAATTTTCAAGAAAAGAATTAAATTAAATCATCGACCAATTCTCAATTAAAAATTAATAAATAGTAGTAGTTTTAACCAAAAATAACCAAATTTGCAGCCAAAACTGAATTAGTTACATTTTTATTTGGAAAACTTAATTTTCAACTAAATAAAACACAAATTTTCAAAACAATTGTAAGGATTTTTTAAGATGATTACTTTTTAACAAAAAATATTGAAATTGCAACAAAACACACAAATTTTTAAGAAAGGAATTAAATTTTTAACTAAAAGATTAATTCTTAATCACAAATGGAAAAGTTTATTTTCCAGTTAAGAAATTAATTTTGAAATAAAAAAGCGAATTTTCAAAAAATATCATTTATTATACAATCAATTAAATGAATGCTTGACAAATTTGTTTTAATTTCAACCAAGAAGTTGAGCATACAAACAAACAAAAATTATTTTCACTAACATGTAAAAAATTAAATTTTTAAGTGGAAACGAGAAATTTTCAACCGAAAATAGAAAAGTTGAATTTTTAGTAAAAAAAAATTGATAAAAAGATAAATTTTTTACAAAACAGTTAAATTTTAAATTAATAAAATAAATTCTCAATAAAATAGTTCGAACTCCAACCAAGTAATTCAATGTTTAACCTCTAAAAATTAATATGTAATGTAAAATTTAAAACTTGATATTTTAACCAAACGAGACTTAAATTTGGAATTAAATATAGTTTACCTCAACCAAAAATTATTAATTTTTCAAATCATAAATAAGAATTTTTAACAAAAGGGTTTTTAACTAAAAGTAATAAATTAATAACAAAAGAATAAAATTTTAACAAAATAATAATAAATAAATAACTTTTATAAAAAAAGTAATGTCAAATAAAATAGTCAAATCTTTCACTAATAAAATTAATTTTTAAGAAGTTAGTTAAAATTTCAACCAATAAAATAAATACTCAACATAGTAGTTCAACTTTTAACCAAGTAGTTAAACATTCAACAAAAAAAAATTAATATTTAATTAGAAAGTAAATAGTTAAATTTTTGAATAAAAACTATGAATTGTCCATCGAAAATTAAGAAAATTACATTTTTAGGTAAGACATATTAATTAAATTAAAAAAATGATAAAGTTACTTTTAATCAATAAAATGAATTATCAATAAAGTAGTTTAACTTTGAACCAGGTAATCATTTTACTATACAAAAGTAATTAATAATGAAAAATTTTCAAATGAATACGATGGATTTTTATCCAAAAATTTTAACCATGTAATTTAACTTTTTACAAAAAAAATTAAATTACAGTCAAAAATTTAATATTGGAATTTTCTAATAAAAGGGATGACTATCCATCAAAAAATAGAATAGTTAATTTTTCAGTTAGAAAATAATTAAACAAACAATGAATTTTCAACAAAATAGTTAAATTTCCACACAATAAAATTAAAAAGTGAATATTTGAGTTTTTATAATTATAAAAACGATGATTTTTCTATCAAGAATGAAACAAATTAGATGAAAAAATGACAAATTTCTAACAAAATAGTTATTTTTAATTAATAAAACGAATGCACAATAAATTGGTGCCACTTTTAATAAGTGATCCTAGTTTTAGTTATACAAATTAATTTTTTAAAATATATTTAATAGTTTAATTTTTGAATAAAAACGATGAATTTTTGGTTATTAAAATGAATGTTTAATACGACATTTCAACTTTAAAGAAAATAATTTGACATTCATTCAACTACAAAAATTAATTTTCAGTCATTGATTTAATATCTTAATTTTAAAACAAAAGCGATGACCCCATCTAAAAATGGAACAGTTAAATTTTCTGTTAAAAAATTAATTTAAACAGGCATTTATTTTTTTAAATAATTACATTTTTATTTTTTAAATAAATGCTTAATAAAATTCTTCAACTTTTAACCGAATAATTTAACTTTTAAGTAAACAAAATCATTCTTAATAAAAGATTGGACAGTTAAATTTTCAACTTAAAAAGAGCCATTTTCAGCTAAAAATGTGATAGATCAATTAAAAAAAGATAGAATTTCCCCGAAATAAACCTAAATTTTTTATAAATAAAATAAATGCTCATTAGATAGTGTAATCTTCAACCCAGTAATTTAACTTTTAACTATAAAAAATTAATTTTCAATTAATCATTTTCAATGATGAATTTATTAGTTAAATTTTCAAATGAAAGAGATGAATTTCAATAAAAAATGGAACAACTGTAATTTCAGTTCAAAAAGTTATTAAAAAAAAATTAATTTTTAACAAAATAATTAAATTTTAATTAAATGAAACGAATGCTTGATAAAATAAATTAACGTTCAATAAAGTAATTAAATTTTTAACCACACAAAACTAGTTAAATTTTAGTTAGGAAAATTAATTTTCAACTAAAAACGAAAGAACCATAAAGCAAAAGGATTTTTTAGACAAAGAAAAAAATATTTAAAAAAAGTTTAATCTTTGAAAATTTCATAAGGAAAAATTATCGACAGAATTTTTAATTAAAAACAATAAATTTCCAGCTAAAAATGGATTAGTGAAATTTCCAGTTATGAAAATTTGTTTCTAACTAAATAAAAATCGAATTTTTCACTAAATATTACAATTTTGAACCAAAGAGTTAGACCTGCACCTGAGGAAATAATTTGTTAAGAAAGTATATTATTTTCTTGTAGACAGTTGAATTTTTATTTTGAAAATATTATTTTTAACCGAAAAGTTCATTTTGAATCAAATAGTTCAATTTTGAACTAAAAAGTTAAATATTTACCTATAAAATAAAGGAATTTTTAACGAAAAATTAAAGTTTGAAAGATTTAATTTTTCATCAGAAGTTTCTTTTAAAAACAAAATAATGAAATTTTAAGACAAGGAGATAGAATCTCAAATAATAAAATAATTTTTTCACAAATTAGTTCGATTTTAAACCAAGTAGTTGAATTTTCAATCATAAATTTTTAACAAAAATTTTTTATTTTCAACCACAATTTTTAAATTTCAACCAAAAATTTAAATATTTAACTTTAAGTTATGTGTCATGAACAAAAGAATATATTTTTAATCAGCGTTTTTACTTAAAAGAAGTAATCGCGTTTTCAAATACAAAAACATGAATCTTTTTTACGAAGAATAATTTTCGACCCAAAATAGAATAGCAAAATTTTCAGTTAAAAAAATAATTATAAAAAAAAGTAATGTCAAACAAATTAGTTGAAACTTTAACTAAGAACATGAATTTTCAACAAAATAGTCAAATTTTTATCTAATAAAATTAATACTCAACAAAGTACTTCAATTTTCAACCAAGTATTTCCATATTGAACTAAACAAAATTAAATTTTAATGCAAAAGTTAAGAGTTGAGTTTCTATATAAAAACGATTGAATTTTCTACCAAAAATAAAATATTCAATCACTAAAATAAAATGTCAATAAAAGTTTTCAATTTTCAACCAAGTAATTTAGTTTTCGACAACCAAAAACTAATTTTTAACAAAAATTTTATATTTGAATGTTCCAATAAAAGCGATGACTTTCCATGAAAACATAGAACCGTTAAATCATCAGTTAAAAAGTGAATTTGAACAGGCAACGAATTAAAAAAACAGTTAAATTTTTAATTATTGGCATGATTTTTCAATAGAATAGTTCAGCTTTTTACCAAGCAATTTAACTTTGAACTAAGCAAAATTAATTCTAAGTGGAAAATTTAATAGTTGAACTTTAAACTAAAAATGATCCATTTCCAGCCAAAACTTGATTAGCTAATTTAAGAAAAAACAATTTTCAACACAATAGTCAAATTCTAATCGAATAAAATAAATACTTATCAAAAGAATTGTAATTTCATTAAAGTTATTCAAGTTAAAACTAAACAAAATTAATTCTCAGTGAAAAAAGTAAAGTAGTTCAAAATTAGACCAAGTAATCCTACTTTTAATTACACTTCTAGTTTTTAAAATTAATTTAAAATAAAAAGTTTAATAGTTGAATTTTTACATAAAAATGATGAATTTCCATACTAAAACAAAAAGTTAAATTTTAAGTTGAAAAATTAATTTAAATAAGCAATGAATTTTTAAACAAAAGCGTGAGATATTTAATTGATAAAATGAATTTTCAATATAATTGTTCAACTTTTAACTACGTAATTTAGCTTTTAACTAAAAAAAAAATAATTCTCAATACGTAATTTATTATTTGAGTTTTAATCTAAAAACGATCCATTTCCAGACCCCAATGGATTAGATAAATTTTTTACAAAAAATAGAATTTTTAACTGAATAGTTACTTTTTTAACCAATAAAATGAATAATTAACCAAGAAGTCCAACTATCAGCCAACGTAGTTGAATTTTAAATAAATTAAAATAAATAATTTTGTAAATAAAACAAATCAATTTTTAGCTAAAATGGCTTGTGTAAACGTTAAGTTAAGAAAACTAATTTTTAACCAACAAAGAGCGAATATTCAACAAAATTATTAAATCAGAAAAAGATATTTTTGTGATCAAAAAGCAAAAAATTTTCAAAAAATATTTAACACTGTAAAAAACTCACAAGGAAAAATTGGTAAGTAGAATTTTTAATTTAAAAAAATAGCTAACTGCAACAAACCAAATCATTTTTTAACAAAGTATTTTATTTTTTAACCAAATGGTTGAAATTCCAGGCACAAAGATTTTTTTTTTAAAAGGCGAGATTGCAACAAAATACATAAATTTCAAAACAAGGAGTGGAATTTTTAACTAAGAGCTATCCATTTTTAACATAAATTCAAAAATGTTTTTTTTTAGTTAAAAAAATAATTTTTAAACAAAAACACGATTGGTAACAAAATAATCTAATCCTCAACCAATAAAATAATTGTTTAACAAACTAGTGCAACTTTCAACTAAGTTATTGAACTTTTAACTAAACAAAATTAATTTTAAAAACAAAATTTAATAGTCGATATTTTAACCAAAGAAGATTTTAATTTTTAGTTTTCAAAAAAGAACTTAATTTTCATTCAGAAAAGGTTTTTCAGCCAAGATAGAAAACAAGAGTTGACAAAGTTGTGGAATTTTTAAACCAAAAAGGCAAATGTTCTTGTGAATAGTTGAATTTTTAATCCGAAAATATGATTATCAAACAAAAGGTTTATTTTCAAACAAATAGTTGCATTTTGAACTAAAAAGTTAAATTTTCAACCAGAAAATATTGAATTTAAACAAAAAAATTAACGCTTCAAAGATTTAAATAATTTTTTAAAAACAAAATAGTTCAATTTTTAGCCAAAGATATTCAAGTAATAAAATGATTTTTATTAACAAAGTTGTAAAATGTTCAACCAATTAGTTGAATTTTCAATGGTAACTTTTCAAGACTAAATTTTTATTTTTTAACATTTGAATTAAAAAAAAAAATGATTTTTATTGCTACGAAGATTAATGTTCAACCCAAAGTGGAATAGAAACATTTTTAGTAAAAAAAACAATTTTATAAAAAATATAATGTCAAATAAAATAGTTAAGTTTTTAATTAATAAAATGAATTTTAAATAAAATAGTTAGATTTGAAACCCAAAAAAATAAATACTCAACAAAGTATTTTAATTTTTAACCAAGTAGTTGAAAATTTAACAGAAAATGTTATCACAATGAAAAACTTAAAAGTTGAGTTTTTATATACAAACGATTTAATTTTTAACAAAAAATAAAACAATTTACTTTAAAAAAATTAATAAAAAAGGTCAAAACAATAGTTATTTTTAATCAATAAAAAAAATGCACAATAAATTGGTTCCATTTTAAACCAAGTAATCTTATTTTCAGTTATACAAAATTAATTTTCATCCAAAAATGTAACAGTTAAATTTTCAGTTCAAAAATTAATTTTAAAAACCACGAGTTTTTTTTAAATACTTAAACTTTTAATTGTTAATTGATTGCTGAATTCAATAGTTCAACTTTTAACCAATTAATTTTAATAGGAACTGAAATAAAATTAATTTTTAATTAAAAATGTAATACATGAATTTTCAAACAGCAGCGATGACTTTCCATCCAAAAATGAAACAGTTATTTGTCATTTTTAAAATTAATTTTAACAAGCGACAGATTTTTAAGAAAATATTTAAATTTTCAATTAATGAAATGAATGCTCAATAAAATAGTTTAAATTTTAGCCAACTGATTTAACGTTAGATAAACAAAAATAATTCTTGATGAAAAATTTAATAGTTTAGTTTTAAACTAAAAAAAAGCCATTTCCAGCCAAAATGAATTATTTAAATTTAACAAACAAAGGAAATTGTCGAGAAATTAGTTGAATTTTTATTAAATAAAATAAATGCTTATTAAAGTGGGTTAACTTTCAACCTAGTAATATAACTACTAACTATTAAAAATTAATTTTCAATGAGGAAGATAATATTTAAATTTTTAAAGAAAAACGATGAATTTCAATAAAAAATGGAACAGATAAAATTTCAGTTGATGAAACGAATTCCTAATGAAATAAATTAACTTTCAATCAAGTAATTTAACTTTTAACATAAAAATATAAATTCCTAATATATAATTTAATAGTTAAATATCTATCTAAATACGACCTGTTTTCACACAAAAATTGATTAGTTAAATTTTCAACAAAAAAATCGAATTTTCAACCAAAAAAAATAAATTCTTAACAAAGTAGTTTCACTGTCAACCAACTGGATTGAACTTTTAACCAATTAAAATTAATTATCACCGAAAAAGTTAATACTTTATTTTTTAAATAAAACGAATCAAATTTTCAGCTAGAAATTCCTCACGTAAATGTTAAGTTAATAAAATTAATTTTTAACCAACAAAGAGCGAAAATTCAACAAAATCTTTAAATCAGAACAAGATATTTTTGCAATCGAAAAACAAAGGACATCAATCCACCTCTCCTGAAATAAAACGTCACCTACTTTCTCTGAAAAAATGCGTAACAAAAAAAAAACACTCACATAAAGTGAGGATAAATAGTGGAATTTTAATGCCAGTGAAGATACTTCGAAAAAGAATAAGAATAAGAAGAAGAAGTTAACAAAGTCAACAGAGTAAAGCAAGAGGGATTGGGAGCTTGGGATAAATATATCACTGGAGCGTGCAATTAACTCCGAATAAATCGATCAAAGAGTGCTTAAGCTCGATTCTGAGGATAGATCGCGAGAGGCCACGCTAAAGCGAACCGCGAATTATCGCGATTCTGGTGTACTTATATGCTGGAAAGGCGTAAATCAGTGGTTTATGGTCACGGGGAGAAGTCAAAGAGGCTTTGCCCGTCGCTCGGCCCGTCACACATTTTACCGAAATCGTCGTCTTGCTGGTACAGCCAGGCCAGTATTGCTCATAGTACGACATGTACAACTGTACAGGATGAATCAAGTATTTGCCTTGCAGTCGAACAGCAATCTTCAGTTGAACATAAATTGTCTCTCTGACTGTAAATTGCTGCCACAGAC
The DNA here is from genome assembly GCA_010014905.2 of Druon quercuslanigerum. Classification (NCBI taxonomy): domain Eukaryota; kingdom Metazoa; phylum Arthropoda; class Insecta; order Hymenoptera; family Cynipidae; genus Druon; species Druon quercuslanigerum. Next base: position 18,304 of record JAAAKG020010985.1, on the reverse strand, counting down.
AATGCATCCCAGACAATGAAATACAACCTTTGTGAAAACAAAGGTATTTCTGTCTGGCTCTCCAAATTTTATTTATTTATTTCCTTCTTTCTTTGGAAAATTTAAAAAAAAAATGGGTTCGGTATGATTTACCGAGCGAGATTTATGTCAATAAAATCATTTGTGGTGTCCGGGCTTTACTCTCCATATCAAGGTCAAAGATGTTGACACATTCATAAGAGTTTTTGATATCCAGGCTTTACCCTCCATATCGACGTCAAAGATGTTGACACATTAATAAAAGATTTTTTGGTATCCAGGCTTTACCCTCTATATCGAGGTCAAAGATGTTCATACATCAATACAAGAATTTATGGTATTTAAAAAAAATACAATTTTTAAAAAGGTAGTTATTTTTTTAAACCATAAAATGAATAATTAACAGAGGAGTTCAACTTTCAGCCAACGTAGTTGACTTTTAAATCAATACTCTGGCTCATCTAATTTTATTTATTCATATCCTTTTTTGTTTAGAAAATTTCAAAAAAAAGTTGCTTCGTTATAATGTACCGAGAGAGATTTATGTCAATAAAATTATTTGTGATCCCCGGACTTTACTCTCCATATCAAGGTAAAAGATGTTGACACATTAATAAAAGAGTTTTTGGTATCCAGGTTTTACCCTCCATATCGAGGTCAAAGATGTTGACTTTCGCATCGAGGTCGAAGATTTTGACACATCAATACAAGAATTTTTTTTATTTAACAAAAAATAAAGTTTTTAACAAAATAGTTATTTTTTTAACCAATAAAATGAATAATGAACAAAGGAGTTCAACTTTTAGCCGTCGTAGTTGAAGTTTAAATGGCTCTTTTAATTTTATTTATTTATATCCTTTTTTTTAGAAAATTTAAAAAAAATGTGTCCGGTATAACTTACCGAGAGAGATTAATGTCAATAAAATCATTTGAGGTATCCGGACCTTACTCTCCATATCAAGGTCAAAGATGTTGAAACATCAATGCAATAATTTTTGCTATTTAACAAAAAACAAAATTTCTAACAAAATAGTTAATTTTTTTACTAATAAAATAAATAAATAACAAAGGAGTTCAACTTTCAGTCAACGTAGTTGAATAAATGAATTGTCTAGCTCTCATAATTTAACAAAAAATAAAATTTTTAACAAAATAGTTATTGTTTTAACCAATAAAATGAATAATGAACAAAGGAGTTCAACTTTTAGCCATCGTAGTTGAAGTTTAAATGAATTGTCTGGCTCTTTTAATTTTATTTATTTATATCCTTTTTAGTTTAGAAAATTAAAAAAAAAACTGGGTCCGGTATAATTTACCGAGAGAGATTAATGTCAACAAAATCATTTGTGGTATCCGGGCTTTACTCTCCATACAAAGATCAAAGATGTTGAAACATCAATACAATAATTTTTGCTATTTAACAAAAAATAAAATTTCTAACAAAATAGTTAATTTTTTACGAATAAAATGAATAAATAACAAAGGAGTTTAACTTTCAGTCAACGTAGTTGAATAAATGAATTTTCTAGCTCTCATAATTTTATTTACTTATATCCTTGTTTCTTTGGAAAATTAAAAAAATGGGTCCGTTATACTGTACCGAAAGAGATTTATGTCAATAAAATCATTTGTGGCATCCGGGCTTTACTTTCCATATCAGGGTCAAAGATGTTGACACATTCATAAAAGAGTTTTTGGGAACCAGGCTTTATCCTCCACATCGAGGTCAAAGATGTTGACACATCAATCCAAGAAATTATGGTATTTAACAAAAAATAAAATTTCTAACAAAATAGTTATTTTTTTAACCAATAAAATGAATAATGAACAAAGGAGTTCAACTTTTAGCCAACGTAGTTGAAGTTTAAATGAATTGTCTAGCTCTTTTAATTTTATTTATTTATATCCGTTTTTTTTAGAAAATTAAAAAAAATGTCTCCGGTATAATGTACCGAGAGAGATTAATGTCAATAAAATCATTTGAGGTATCCGGGCTTTACTCTCCATATCAAGGTCAAAGATTTTGACACATTAATAAAAGAGTTTTTGGTATCCAGGCTTTACCCTTCATATCAGGGTCAAAGATGTTGACACACAAATGAATGAATTTATACAATCCATTGTTTACTCTCCATCTCGAGGTCAATGATTTAGAGACATTAATTAAAACAGTTCTGCTATCCAGGTTTTACCATCCATATCGCGAACGAGGATTTTGACACATCGAAAAAAAAATTTATGATATCTAGGAAATCTAAATCGAGCAAGAAGATGTTTATACATCAACGAATTAATTTAAACAATCCAGGTCTTGTCTTCCGCATCGAGGTCAAAGATGTTGACACATCAATGCAAGCATTTTTAGAATTTAACAAAAAATAAACTTTTAACAAAATAGTTTTTTTTTAACCAATAAAATAAATAACTAACAAAGAATTTCAACTTTCAATATGATTTACCGAGAGAGATTTATGTCAATAAAATTATTTGTGGTATTCAGGCTTTACTCTCCATATCAAGATCAAAGATGTTGACACATTATTAAAAGAGTTTTTAGTATCCAGGCATTACCCTCCATATCGAGGTCAAAGATGTTGACACGTCAATACAAGAAATTTTGGTGTTTAACGAGAAATAAAATTTTTAACAAAATAGTTATTTTTTTGATCAATGAAATAAATAATTAACAAAGAAATGCAACTTTCAGCCAACGTAGTTAAATTTTACATCAATTGTCTGGCTCTCCTAATTTTATTTATTTATATCCTTTCTTGTTTAGAAAATTAGAAAAAAACTGGGTCCGGTATAATTTACCGAGAGAGATTAATGTCAATAAAATCATTTGTGGTATCCGGGCTTTACTCTCCATATCAAGGTCAAAGATGTTGACACATTATTAAAAGAGTTTTTGGTATCCAGTTTTTATCCTCCATATGGAGGTCAAAGATGTTCTGACATCTATAAATAAATTTATACAATCCATGTTTTACTCTCCATATCGTGGTCAAAGATTGAAAGACATCAATTTAAACAATTCTGCTATCCAAGTTTTACAATCCATATCACGAATGAAAGTTTTGACACATCAATAAAGAAATCTATGATATCCGAGCAATCTAAATCGAGCGAGAAGAATTTTTTATATCAACGAAATAATTTATAAAATCCAGGTCTTTTCTTTCAAATCAAGGACAAAGATGTTGACACATCAATGAAGGATTTTTACTCTTAAGGCCTTACCCAGAATATTCAGGTGAAATATGCTGACAAATCAATAAAGAATTTTTACTTTCCATGCTTTACCCAGCATATCCAGGTCAAAGATGTTTCAACGTTAATAAAGAAACTTTTGCTATCCAGGCAATTCAAATCGCGGTAAAAAAGTTTATAAATCCATAAAATAATTTATACAATCCAGGTCTTGCCTTCTGAATGTAGGTCAAAGATGTTGACACATTAATAAAAGAATTTTTCCTATTCAGGTTTCACCCTCCATATCGAGGTCAAAGATGTTAACAAATTAATGAATGGATTTGTACAATATCTGTATTACTCTCCATACTGAGTTCAAAGATTTAAAGACATCAATTAAAACAATTGTGCTATCCAGGTTTTACCATCCATATCGCGAACAAAGATTTTGACACATAGATAAAGAAATTTATGATATCTAGGCAATCTAAATCGAGGTAGAAGATCTTTATACATCAACGAAATAATTAATACAATCCAGGTCTTGCCTTTAAAATCAAGGAAAAATATGTTGAAATATCAATAAAAGAATTTGTCCTATCTAGACTTTACCCTCCATATTTTGGTCGAAGGTGTTGACAAATCAATACTAGAATTTGTAAAATCCATGTTTTGCCATCAATATCGAGTTCAAAGATGTTGGCACATCAATAAAGGATTTTTACTCTCAAGGCTTTACACAGCATATCCAGGTCAAAGATGTTAACACATCAATAAAGAGATTTTTTTTATCCAGGCAAATTAAATCGCGGTGGAAGATGTTTATAAATCAATAAAATAGTTTATACAATCCAGGTCTTGCCTTCCGAATCGAGGTCAAAGATGTTGACACATCAATACAAGAATTTTTGGTATCGAGGTTTTACCCCCCATATCGAGGTCAAATATGTTGAAACATCAATAAATGAATGTATGCAATCCAGTTTATACTCTCCATATCGAGGTAAAAGGTTTAGAAACATCAATGAAAACAATTCTGCTATCTAGGTTTTACCATCGATATCGCGAACGAAGAATGAACATCGATGGAAGAAGAACATCGATAAAGAAATTTATGATATCTAGTAAATCTAAATCAATAAAATAATTTATAAAATCCAGGTCTTGGCTTCCACATCTCGGTCAAAGATGTTGACAAGCCAATAAAACAATTTGTCCTAACCAGGCTTTACCCTTCATATTTTGATCCAAGATTTTGACAGATAAATACAAGAATTAATAAAATCCATGTTTTGCCATCCATATCGAATTTAAGGATTTTAACACATCAACAAAGGATTTTTACTTTCCAGGCTTTACCCAGCATATCCAGGTCAAAGATGTTTACACATCAATAAAGAAATTTTTGCTATCGAGGCAATTCAAATCACGGCAGAAGATTTCTACCGAAAAATCGAAATTTTTAATAAATTGAAGAATTGTCAACCAAAATATTGAATTTCCAACTATTAAAAAAAGCTGAATTTTGAAACAAAAAGGTTAATTTACTACAAAAAATTGAGAATTTTTTTACAAAATTCAAGAACTTACTACAAAAAATAAAAAATCCTTAACAAAAGTCAAGAATTCTGAACCAAAAAAGTGGAATTTTTAAATAAAAATAAATGTTTAATCAAAAAGAATAATTTACTACAAAAAATGAAGAATTTTTAAACAAATTCATGAATTCTATACCAAAAAGCTGAATTTTCAACTAAAAAAGTAGTTTTAAACAAAAAGATTAATTTTTTACCAAAAAAGACGAATTTCAAATAAAATTCAAGAGTTCTCAACAAAACAGTTGAAGTTTCAACTACAGGCATACATTTTTAAACAAAAAGATTAATTTACTTTCAAAAATGACGAATTTTGATAAAAATTCAAAAGTTCGTAACAAGAAAAGTGGAATTTTTAAGGAAGAACTTTTAATTTTTAAGATAGTAGTTTCACTTTAAAAAATATTTGTTAAAGTTTTACCAAAAAGATGCAATTTTTGAGCAGAAAACTAAATTTTCTACAAAAAACTAACTTTTAATCAAATTAAAGAATTCTTAACAAAAAAGTTGACTTTTCAACTAAATATATAATTTTTCAAGCAAAGCGATTAATTTACTACCTTAAATGACGAATTTTAAACAAAATTTAGGAATCCTGAACCAAAAAAGGTGACTTTTCAATTAAAAAAGTTGAATTTCTAAAAAATATTTTTTCTAATATTTGAGAAGGTAGTTCAACTTTAAAACCTATTTGTTAAATATTTAACCGAAAATATGAATTTTTGAAGGAAATAATTAATTTTTGACCGAAAAATCGAATTTTTAAGTAATTTAAAGAATTCTCAACCAAAATATTGAATTTTCAACTATTATAAAAAAATGAATTTTCAAATAAAAAGGTTAATTTACTGCATAAAAATGAGAATATTTAACAAAATTCATGAATTCTGAAACAAAAAATTTAATTTTCAACTAAAAATATAAATTTTCAATTACAAAAATTAATTTATTACAAAGAATTAAGAATTTTTTAAAAAGTCAAGAATTTTGAACCATAAAAGTTGAATTTTTAAATAAAAACAAATTTTCGATCAAAAAGATTAATTTACTAACAGAAAAGACGAATTTTTAATAAAATTCAAAATTTCTCAATAAAAAAGTTGAAGTTTCAACTACAGACAGACATTTTTAAACAAGAAGATCAATTTGCTATTAAAAATGACGAATTTTGATTAAAATTTAATAGTTCGTTACAAAAAAGTAGAATTTTTAACTAAAAATATTATCATTTTAAATTATCAAATTATATTAAATTTTTACCAAAAAGACGCATTTTTAAGCAAAATGATTAATGTTCTACTAAGAAAACGAATTTTTACTCAAATTAAATAATTCTCAACCAAAAAGTTAACTTTTTAACTGAAAAAATATATTTTCAAGCAAAACGAAATATGTACTACCAAAAATATCGAATTTTGGACAAAATTCCAGAATTCTTAACCAAAAAAAAGCGAATTTTCAACTAAAAAAGTTGAACTTCTGATAAAGACTTTTTTTATTATTTGAGAAATTAGTTAAACTTTAAAACCCAGTTCTTAAATTCTTAACCAAAAATATGAATTTTTAAACAAAATGATTAATTTTCTACCGAAAAAACGAATTTTTAAGTAAATGGAGGAATTCCCAACCAAAATATTGAATTTTCAACTGAACATAATGAATTTTTTAACAGAAAGATTATTTTGCTACTAAAAATAACAAATTAAAAAAAGATTTTTTTAAATAAAACCATAAATGTTTAAGCAATATTATAATTTTTCTAACAAAAATATTCATCGTCTGGAAACCTAAAAAAGGTAGTTTACTTTATCGACGATTCCTAATCTTCGCGCGGCATTATTGAGCAAGTCGGATTAGGATTAAAGGTACTATTGAGAGCGGCATTAATAAGAGCGGTACTATTTAGAGCGGCACTATTCAGAGGGTGAGTATAAAAATAGTGGTTTACAAAAATCTTGCGAATCCTTGCAATACGCGGCAATGAATCTGAAACTTAAAAAATCATCCTTGCGTAATTAATGCACGTTCTCTGTTCTCTGAGCATATTTTTATCATCCTGAATTTTATTGGTGGTATTTGGTAGAATGTGGAATTTTGTGGATTTGAGTCGCCCTGTAGTGAGGACCATTACTAGTAGTGCGGAAAATTTCGTAACGCGTCAGTTAGATTCGCTTGAGACGCACGCAGCACGAATGGTCCATTAATCACCGGCAAAACAGAGAGCCGTAATGATATACATGCAAGCATCAACTTATGTTTTCCGATAAACATTCGCTCAGCTTGCTTCTGATTGAATAACTGCATGTAAACTCTGCTTAAGTCGAATGTTTCGCAAGAATTTGACCGCATGCACGAAATTTAGAATCCGTGACCGCCGATTAATTTCAACCTACGGCACTTATCTGTCAGTACACGCGGTAATACTCAGAGGGACTTTAACTACTCGTCGCATATGTGTTCAACATACGCATGTGCGTATAAACGCTTGCCGGAAGCCTTTGCCTTTGGGAATGTCGCAAAATTATCGTCCCTTGCGATCTACGAATTAAAATTAAATAGTAGTATCTATATTTCTAAAAAGAGCAATTTTTTAAAGTTTATTTTACTGGAAATTTATTTGCTGACTCTATCAGGATTCGCGGTAGCGGATCGAAGTCAATTGCTAAAAAAAAATTAGTCAAAGCAGGCGCGCTGCGCCTTAGAACAGGGTTTTGTAGTCTATTAAGGCTGTAATACTCTCCTACGCATCCTTCACCCCCTCCCCACACTTCATCCTTCGCTTCGCTCAATTTCCCCAGCATCTTCAGCTCCTTCCTACTTTCATTCTTTTCCCTCCCCTTTCCCCAACTCACTTCCCTTTGCCTTGCGCCTGATTCCCCTACCTCCCCTAATATCTTCTCATTTCCACTTCCTCCCCTTCTATCACTTCCCCTCATCCGAGAATGATTCGGCGCCCAGCGTCTATTGACATGCAAATTTTGAAATTAATCAAATTTATTGAAACAATATCAGCTAGAGATCAAAAAATTAAATTTAAATACAGGTGCTTTAATTTATTCCGTACTCTAATACTCTCCTATGCATCCTTTATCCCCTCCCCACACTTCATCCTTCGCTTTCATGCAGTTCCCGAGCTTTCTCGTCCTCTAATTCCTTTTCTCATCCCTTCCTCTACCTTCCACTCCTTACTTCACTTCCCCTACTTTCACTACCTCCGCTCATATCTTATCATTTCTCCTACTTTCCCTCCTATCATTTCTTCTCATTCACAGAAAGATTCTGGGCCCAGCGTCCATTGACATCCAAATTTTAAAATTAAAAAAATTTATTGAAAGAATATCAGCTGGAGATCAAAAAATGAAATTTAAATTAATGTGCTTTAATTTAATCCGTCCTCTAATACTTCTCTATGCATCCCTCATCCTCTCCCTACACACCATCATTCGCTTTTATTCAGTTCCCTAGCTTTTCCTCATTTACTTTCCCCTCTCATCCCTTCTTCTACCTCCCACTCCTCACTTTACTTCCCCTTTCACCTACTTCCCCTACCTCCCCTCAGATCTTTTCACTTTCCCTACTTTCTCTCCTATCACCTCCCCTCATCCAGAGAATGATTCTGCGCCCAGCGTCTATTGACATCCAAATTTTGAAATTATACAAACTTATTGAAAAAATATCAGCTGGAGATCAAAAAATGAAATTTAAATACATGTGCTTTAATTAAATCTGTGCTCTTATACTCCCCTATGCATCGTTCATCTCCTCCTCACATATCGCCCTTCGCTTTCATTCACTTCCACAGTTTTTTCCTCATCTAATTCCCCCTCTCATTCCTTCTTCTACCTCCCACTCCTCATTTCATTTCTCCTTCGACCTACTTCCCCTTGCTCTCTTACAAATGTTCACAGAAAGATTCTGGGCCCAGCGTCTATTGACATCCAAATTTTTTACCTAAAAAAATTGATTAAAAAATATCAACTGGGGATAAAAAAATGAAATTTAGATATATGTCGAAACATTAAAAACCAATATTATTGAGACAACAAATTTAATTTTCAGACAAGAGAGATAAACTTTCGTAGAAGAACGTTGATTTTTTCAACCATAAAGGTGAATTCTTGAATTCAAAAGGTTTTCGACAAAAAATGAAATCCTTAAATTTCTCATTCAAAAAGCTGATATACAAGAAAATTTTGTGTCTGAACAATTTAATTCAAATAAAAAATATCACAATTTTTCATCAAAATATACGAATTTTCGACCAAATATGCCAAAAATTCAACAGTTAAATTTTCAGAGTAGAACATTATTTTTCTACAAAAAAAAAGCAATTTTAAAATAATTTATCTAAATATTTTAATTTTTAAATAAAAATGTGAATCTAAAAAATGGCCATTCCAATCGAATAGTCTAGCTTTCTAAGAAATTTTTTAATTTTGAAGCTAATTTTTTCAAAGTTGAAATAGTTAATTTGCCAATTTAACCCGAAAAGTTTAATTTTCGACAAAAAAGTTCATTTTCAGCCAGGTGAGAGTAATTTTCAACCACTATAAAAGATAAATTTTTTAATTAAATAGGACAAATTTTCAACAAAAAAATAATAATTTCCAAACAAGAAAGGTAACATTTGCAACAAAATAGTTGAATTTTCAAACTAAAAAGACTTAATTTTATTAAAAATGATATAGTAAAATTATCAGTTTGAAAACTAATATTAAACGCAAAAAAAAATCTTCAAAAATTTTAATTCCTTAAAAAAAACAAAAATTTTTTACTCAAATAGACGAATTTTATACCAAAAATACTAAAAATGTAATAGTGTACTTTTTAGATACAAAAATTATTTTTCCACAAAAACATGAATTTTCTACAAAAAGGTTAAATTTTGAATTAAATAGTTTAAATTTTAACAAAAAATATGACTCTTTGAGTAAAATATCAGATTTTGAGTCCAAAAGGATTCGAATTTTTGATAAAAAAAGATAAGCTTTCAACCAAAAATAAAATAACTTAATTTTTATTTTAAAATATTACTTTTAAACCACGAAAAAACAAAGTATGGACCAGATGAATTGAACGAAAAAAAATTTATAACAACATAGTCGAATTTTCAATCAGATAGATAAATTAAAAGAAATAGTTAAGTTTTCCAGCTGAAAAGTTGAATTTATTAGAAAAAAGTTGACTTTGAAAAGAGAATTTTAAATCATGAAAGATAAATTTTCAATTAAAAAAAACAATTTTTTATCAGAAATAGAATTTTCAGCAATAAAAATTAAGTTTTTACCAAAAGTACAAAAAATAGAATATTTAACTTTTTAAAGAATAAATTTATTTTTCACAAAAAAAAGAAATTTCCAGCCTATTGTTTAAATTAAAGAATAATTCATAAAGAATGCTATTTTTAATTAAATAGTTAATTTCCAACAGAATAGGTCAATTTGTTTGAAGCTATTAAATTTTCAATTCAAAAAGGGTAATTTTAAACAAAAAAAGTTATTTTACAAACAAATTGTTGAATTTTTAACTAAAATGATGAATCGTAAACAGAGAAATTTTTTACAAACTTCAAACTAAAGATTTGCTTTTTGTAATAAAAAAATGAATACTTAACGAAGCATCGGATATTTAATATTATATCCATTCAAAGAGAATTAATTTTCTATAAAAACAGACATATTTTTAGCAAAATAAATAAAGTTTCTACCAAGTGCATTACAAACGGTATATTATTTCACTACTCATGCAAAAAAAACTAATTGACGAAAAAATCTAACCTCTTACAAAATTATTGTATTTTTTCATAAATAATTTAATTTGCAAAAAAGAAGTGGATTTTCAACCTAATCGTCAAATGTTTTACCAAACTGTTGAATTTTCAATCTGAAAATATAAAATGTCTATTTTAGAGTTGATTTTTGATCAAATTTTTAACTAGTTTAAGTATTTCTCAACTACGCATCGAATAATTAATATTATATTATTTTTAAAAAGGTTAATTTTCTATAAAAAAAGTCGATGCTGCAGAAAATAATCCATTAATTATAAATATCAATATTCAATCAAAAATGAAATACTTACATTGTAAGTTAAAAAAATTAATTCGAAAAAAGTCTGCTCATCTACTATCTACTTCTACTATTTTCTGCTATTATCTACTATCCACTTCTTCTAATTATCTACTTCCTACTCTCATCCCTTTCCCTACTTCCCCCTCCTCACTTCACTTCCCTTCCACCTACTTCCCCTACCAACTCTTATATCCTTTTACTTTCCATACTTCCCCTCATTCACAGAAAGATTCTGGGCCCAGCGTCTATTGACATCCAAATTTTGAAATTAAAAAAATTGATTAAAAAAATATTATCTAGGGATCAAAAAATTAAATTCAAATCCGTGTCGAAACGACACAAAAAAATTATTGACACAAAAAATTTAATTTAGTTTAATTTAATTTGCATACAAGAAAGAATGATTTTTTACCAAAAAGATGAATTCTTGAATTTATAAGGATCAATTTTGAATCAAGTAGTTGAATTTTCAACAAGACAACTTTTTCTTTTAAATTAAATTTAAATGAAAAAGACAATAATTTTCCAATAAAATAGACTAAATTTCTACTAAAGATACCAAACATGGAAGAGGTTACTTTTCAGATAAAATAATTATTTTTCCACGAAAAAGAGACAATTTTCTACAAAGTTGTTACATTTTGAAATAAATCGTTTGATTTTCAGCCAAAAATATGATTGTAGAAAAAGGACAATTATCAACCTAATAGTCCAATTTTGCATCATATTGATGAGTTTTCAAGTTAAAAAGACGAATTTTTCAAAGATGAATTTCTAATCCAAAAAGTGCAACTTTTGACAAAAGAGTTCGTTCTTAGCCAAGTGCTATGAATTTTCGTCCTGAAAAGATAACTTTTCTGGAAACAAAGATGACTTTTTTAATCCAAAAGGACAAATTTTCAAGAAAAAAAATAGTTTTCAAAAAAGAAAGGTAAATTTTTAACAATATTGTTGAATTTTTAAAGAAATAGTTGAGTGGTGAACTAAAAAAAAAAAAAAAAAAAAAATGGAATCGCTAAACTTTCAGTTTGAAAACTAATTTTGAACATAAAAAATGAATTTTCAATGAATTGAATTTAACTAAAAAGACCATTTTTTCAACTTAATAGACGAATTATTTGCCAGAAATACCAAAGAAAAAAAGAAAAAAAGAAAAAACTTTTGAGATAAAAACTATTAATCCACAAAAAAAGCAATTCTCAGCAAAACAGTTAAAATTTTAAATAAATAGATTAACATACAACATAAATTATGAGTTTTTTAACAGAAAAATCATTTTTTAACCGAGTAATCCAATTTTGTATCAAATTGCTGAAATTTTAAGCCAGAAAGACGAATTTTGTTGAAGTTCAAATTTTAAACCGAAAAGATTATATTTGTGAGAAAAGTTCAGTTTTAGATAAAAGAGACGAATTTTTAACCAAGAAATATGACTTTTCTGTAAAAAAAACAACTTTTGAAAGACAACGAAATACATAAATTTTAAAATAAGTTGATTTAAATTAAATGTTGTAATTTTTAATTTTTTCCCTAATTTTTCAATTAAATTAAAATTAATAATTTAAAAACATTAATTTTTTTACACAAAATTTTAAAAAAGATGAAACGAAAAAAGATAAATTTTCAACTAAAAAATATCAATTTTCGATTGGAAATGTAAGTTCAATTTGCAGTTTGAAAAATTATAAAAAAAAAAAATTACTGTCTAAATTAATTTAATTAAAAAAGACGATAATTTTCTAATCAAATAAACGAAGTTTTAGCAAATTAAATGAAGTTTCTACTAAATATACTAAAAATGGAAGAGTTATCTTTCAATGTGAAAAAAATAATTTTCCATAAGAACAAACGAATCTTCAATAAAATAGTTTAATTATAAAATAATTGATTAAATTTTTAGGCTGAAATATGAGTTTGTAATAAAACAGTTAATTTTCGACAGAGAAAACAAAAAATTAGTTTACGGACAAATAATTGAATTTTCCACTGAGACGATGAATTAAAAAAACAATTGGAAAAAATTTTTAGTCAATGATTTGATTTTTTTTAAATAAAAAAGTAATTTTTAACGAAGCATGTTATAGTTAACATATCATTCATTTAGAAATTATTAATTTTCTATCAAAATAGACGAATGTTTTTCAAAATAAATAAGGTTTCTACCAAGTATACCAAAAGTTTATTAATTAAATTTGTAGATACAAAATTTTTTTTTACAAAAAAACGAACTTTTAATAAAATGTTTGAATTTTTAAATAATTTTTTTTAATTTCAACAAAAAATATTAAGTTTCAACAAAAAATCCAATTTTCAACTAAATTATTAACTTTCTACAGAAATGTTTAATTTTCAATCCAAAAAGACGAATTATCCACAAAAAAGTTTAAATAATAAATAAATAAAAAAATAAAATATATAATAATACTATATATTATTAATATATAAAAAAAATTATTATAGTAGTTAATTTGGTTAACTGAAACGATGAATGTCAAAAAAATTCTACAACCTGTGAACCAAAGATTTAAATTTTTAAATAAAAAAAGAATACATAAAGAAGTATTTAATAATTATTATTTAATTATTTTATGGAAAATTAAGTTTCTATTGAGAAATTCAAATTTTTAACAAGCAACAGAAATTAAGTAGTTAAAAATATAAAGATTTATTTAAAAATTAAATAGTCAAGAAAATAGAAAAAAAACAACAATTAAAAAAACAAACAAATATTATTTTTTAATAAACATACGAATTATCAATAAAATATTTAAATTTGTATTTAAAAAGATAAATTTTCAACCATAAATGGTATAATTAAATAAATTAAATGGTATATAATTCTAACGATATGAAATTCTAACCAATAAAGAAAAAAATAAAAAAAATTTAACTCACAACCAAGAATAGTTGGCTTTTGTTATTCAGTTTTATTATTTTAGTTCACATATAAGCCAAGCAACGAAGGAAAAAGGAATTTTATTGAAAACAGTAGAAAAAAAAATTTTGAAATTAAATTATTAGAAATAATTCTTTAATCACAAAACAGACTTCTTAATTGAAGCCTAAAATAATAATTTGATTTTTATTTTTTTTTTAAATAAATAATTTATTTTAAATGTAAAGAAAGAAATACCTTTTTATGATAAATATAAATTTAAACTAATTTTTAAAATTTTTATGCATGTTACAATCATTATTTTTTGTAAACAATGATAAACATAAAAGAAAGAAAATTAATCATTTCAAATAAGCGACGCATGTGCAATACGAAATTATCCTAAAATTGGGAGCAATGCACGGGTGTGAAATTTTTTCTGTACGAGCCAGAGGCGATACGAAGGGGAGTAGAAGGAGAGTAGAAGGAGAGTCGGAGGCGAGTCGGAGGTGAGTCGGAGGTGAGTAGTAGGAGAGTCGGAGGCAAGTCGGAGGTGAGTCGGAGGCGAGTTGAAGGCGAGCCAAATGCGAGCCGGAAGCGACTCGAAGATCCTTTATTCAGCACTTGTTGCGCATGATATTTTTTTAAAAACAAATTCAGGGAATTATCGATTTTATTGAATCTATAGACAAATATTACACTTTTAAAATTAAAATGACAGAAAATTGTAAGTACTTTCGAAAAAAACCAATATATTTGTTTTATCTGAAGTTCGTTTAGAAGAATCTGACATCTTTTCAATTCTGACGGAACTTGTTAGTGGAATATGGATTACAGAAAATTACTCCGTTTATGGGATGGAGCATAATCTCGTCAATCCCTTCACTTTAATCGCGATTCCAGGAGTTGTGAGAAAGCAAATTGCTGCTACCTGAATTCAATCAACGTTCATTGAATTGTAGCCCAATCCAAGTAATTATCGTCTAAAAAAATAAGCGATTACGTTAAATTAGGCTATTTTAGGAAGCTTTGATTTCAGTTGGTTGGAAATTGTATTTTTTTAAATTTATTTTTAAAACTTGGTTACTCGTGATTATAAAAAAAACGACTGAGTTAAACTTTCATCCAGAAAAGATTTGAGTACATTTTTCAACACCAAAATATAAATTTAAAACAAAAACTACATTGTCGACAAAAAAATTAAATTAAAAAAAAAAAAAAAAAAAAAAAAAAAAAAAAAGAATTTGTATCCCAAAAAGATGCGTTTTATCAAAATGAATTTTCAACGAAACATTTACATTTGCATCCAATAAACATGCAAATATTTCTACTAAAAACGAAAAACTTTGTCTGGAATCATGTCCAGCAGTATCACATATTTAAAAAATGTTTAAAAATTTTTATAAACAAATTAATTAACGAAAGTTAGATTTTTAGTAAAAATGATATATAGCTACGATATATGTGTGTTTTGCAGTGGAAATCTGAAGAAGACAAAATTTCTATGTGTCTTATAAAAATTGAGACTATCTGTTAATTATTTAAACAAATTTTCTAAACAAATGCATAAATTCGTTATTTTCAAATAGATCTCTATCATTTTTTAACAAAAAGGACAATAAATATCTTGCTAATAGTTTTTTTTGCGATCTTTGATTTCACACAATTAGTGTTATTTTTTTAAACAAAATTAATTAACAAATGCATAAAATCGTGATTTTTCAGTGAAAGGAATTCTTTCTTTTTTTAATTAACTTCAGATATGCAAAAAATACCTCTTGATATGATACTTGGTTATAAAAAAATTCGAATTGTTTGAACAAATTAAATAAATAAATTCATTTTTTTTTCATTTTTCAGCAGATAGATTTCCTTTATTTAGAGAAATAAAATCTTAATGTCTCACTTGTAACTCTCTATAGTTATATTTTAGTAACACTAAACAATTTGCTATTTTTGTTACTAAATTTAATAAAGAAATTCATAATTTGGCCATGTTTTTGAAGATGAATTTAGTTACTTTAACACTTTTTTGTGGTGTTTTAATTAACAAATGTCCTCTGAGAAATTTGTTTATTAAATTTGTTTAAAAGTTACAAATTTTTGTTTAACTACCAAATGTCGCAGTAACGGCTCATTGGTTATACAAATTTAATTAATTTTGGTAAAAAAATAAATCTATCTAATAAAACTTGGCCAAAGTATGTATTTGTTTATTAAATTTTTTAAAAACATTTACTAATTTTTTAGTGATAATAAAAAATAACTATAGATAGATATTAGTAAGACATTATGAATTTATTTATCTAAAAAACGAAATTCTAAATTACTTTTTTTATAACCATTTACTGAAAAATAACATTATTATCCATTTCTTAAATAATTTTTTACTAATAAATAAAACTAATTTTCTGAATTTAAAGGATCACACAAAAAAAATGCAAGATATTTATGGTCCTTTCTGTTTCAAAAACGATGCAAACCAATTTGAAAATGACGAATTTATGCACTTGTTTATTAATTTTTTAAAATATGCCTCGCCTTAAAATATGCAGTTCATTTATTAAAAATTCAATTATTTTCTAGAAAATTTACTTTTTTAAAAAAATTCGTATTTTTGTGTTAAAAAGTCAATTGAAGTCTTTTTGAATGAAAATTCAACTCTTTTTTTTGAAAATTTGTCTTTTTGATTTCAAATTTCACTTGTTTTAGTAGAAATATCATTATTCTTGGACAAAAAATGTAACTTTTCGTTTGCAATGTCAATAATTTTTTGAAAAGTCACACTTTTTGGTTAAACCTTCTGATTTTCTGTTAAAAATGTAAATATTCCGTAGAAAATTTACTTTTTGTTTAAATTTAGTACTTTTATGTTAAAAAAATAACTGAAATCTTTTCTGGATGAAAATTCAAATTTAACAAAAAATTTTTCAAAATTAAATCTTATCTTTCTTGGATAAAAAAGCAACTTTGTTCTGAAAATTGGTATTTTTTTCTTTAAAAGTTCATTTTTAGATGTAAGTTCAACTCTTTTTTTTAAATTTATCTTTTCGAAATCCAAATTAACTTTCTTTGGTAGAAATATCATTTTCCTTGGACAAAAATGTAACTGCTTGGTTGAAAATTTAAAATCTTGTTAAAAAGTCATGTTGTCTATTCAGAACAAAATTAACTTATTGTTTAATATCCTTATTTGAGTGTTTGGCAATGAACTGGAATCTTCTTTAAATAAAAATTGAATTCATTGAATTTTTTTTTAATTTATCTGTTTTAGAAGAATTTAATCTTTCTTGAATAAAAAAGTTGAAAAGTCAACAATTTTCTTGAAAAGTCATGCTTTTGGTTGAAAATTCTACATTTCTGTTGAAAAGGTACATATTTTGTACAAAATTTACTTTTTGTTTTAATTTAGTACTTATATGTTAAAAAAACAACTGAAATATTTTCTAGATGAAAATTCAACTTTAACAACAATTTTTTAAAAATAAATTTTATCTTCCTTGGATAAAAATGGTCTTTTCTTGAACAAAAATTGTTTAAAATTCATATTTGAGTGTTTGATAATAAAATGGAATCTTCTTTCAATAAAAAGAGTATTAATTATAAATTAAAAAAAAAAATTATCTGTTTGAGAAGATTTTAATCTTTCTTCAATAAAAAAGTTAAAAAGTCAACAATTTTGTTGAAAAGTCATACTTTTTGGTTCAAAATTCTAATTTTCAGTTCAAAGTTTGTATATTTCATGAAAAATTTAGTTTTTTGTTTTAATTTAATCTTTTATTGTTCGAAAAAGAACTTCTGGATGAAACTTCAACTTTTAAAAAACAAAATTTTTATCAAGAAAAATGCAACTGTTTGGTTGACAATTCCACTGTTTTGTTGAAAATTGATCAGTTTCATAAAAAATTTAATTTTTGTTTAAAATGTATATTTTAATGTTGAAAAATGAACTGAAATCTTTTCTGACTGAAAGTTCAACTTTTTAAATAAAATTTTTTCGTCTTCTATAAACAACTTCAACTGTTTTAGTACAGATTCATAATTCTTGAATAAAAATTCAACTATGTCGTTGAGAATTGAACTATTTTCTTAAAAATACATATTTTTGGTTGAAAAAAATCGTCGTTTTATATTTAAAACTAAAATTTTTTTCGCAGAAACTTATTTTTTGTTACAAAATTCATTACTTGTTTTTTAAAAATCAACTGGAATCTTTTTTGGATATAAAATCAACTATTATTTCAAAATTTTTTAAATACAAATTCATCTGTTTTAGGCGAAATTTCATATTTTTGGATAGAAATGCAACTATTTAAGAGAATTCAACAATTTTGTCAAAAAGTCATCCTTTCGTTAAAAAATCATCTTTTTGGATTGAAAATTCAATTTTTTCGCAGAAACTTATTTCTTGTTTGAAAATTAATATTTTTATTTTTTAAAGTTTAATATTTTTAATTAATATTTTTTAATAAATTTGTATTTTTTTAATATTAAATTTTATATTATATTTTTATGAAAAGTCAACTGAAATCTTTCAAAACAGAAAATTCAAC
>JAAAKG020010974.1:0-21015 GCA_010014905.2 Druon quercuslanigerum | reverse complement strand
GAAAAATTTCCAGAGGTACCGGCTCAGGGATCGAACCCCGGACCTCTGAGGTGAAGTCCGAGCGTCTAACCACTGATAAAAAAATGTGTAAATTCCTTCGAATATTTGGTTGAATTTATATTAAAAGATTATGTAAACGATAAAATGAGTTTTACTTTCATTCCTGATCAATTTTTTCCTGGAAACAGACTCTTATCAAATGTGAATATCTCACAGGCACTTAATTGACGCCTCTAATCTAATAAATAATGGCTGAAGTGCACATTATATAAGCTAACGAAATAGAAGAATATTCATTAGTTTCGTTTTCCTTTCAACTAGTTTCCCCAATAGGTGAAGAATATGAGGATTATCTGGACTCTGTTCATAGACATGGTGGTCATCTTTGATTCAATTGGTAAAAATAGACTAATAGAAAAGCTTCAATTAGCAATGAAAAAAGAAGAGGGGCAGCTTTTGTATAAAAGTATATGGAATACCTAGTTATTACTAATTCTAAGTAAAAATAACACCAAAATCCTTATTTTCTTATTTCTCTTTTTTTAACCACTAATATAAATAAATAAAACTGTAATATAGTATATTTTATTTTGTATCTTATTTTTACATTCCTTTAGCTTAGAAGATTTTTTATCATTTTATTTTATTTCGAATTTATAAATTCGCCTATTCAGAAGTAACAAACATAAATTCATTTAGTTTAATATTTGCATACAATATAATTTACTTATTAAATTTTTCACTGTAATTTAAATTTATTTCCGACACATTTAATGTGCAATGTGCACACCAAAATTTATTCTTTCACATATATTTAAACATAAAAATTAGGATAAAAGGTTGAAAGTAAGAATTAGTAATTTGACAGATGAATTTGATTGTCTAAGATACTGATAGGGGTTTTTATCCAGGAATTTTACATTTATAGTTTTTTCTAACATTAACCGGTAAAAGTTGAAAAGGTAAATTAGAATATAATCTAATAGTGTAAGAAATAAGGATTTTACTTATTCAGGTAGGATTTACATTATTAGCCCAAGCGGTACTCTCAGGATATCGAAACTGTTGCTCTCATTGTGAAAAAGGGAAGTTTACAATATTTGATACCTGGAAATTTTTCCACGACATTGATTTTATTATATGAAAATCAAATCTACCTTATAAACATTTGAAAATTATGTTGACAATTACAATGAGGTATAGGTTTTGAGGTATAGATTTCAGAATTATAAAAATGTAGGGCCCGAGAGACATTTCTTGGTGCTTCTTATTTAATCATCTGATTCTATTTGCAGAATAGAATAGGTCACCCCTATTCCTGTTGTTCCTCGTATCGGACCTTCTGCTTCTTCTTCAGCCAGAAATTGTTGTCTTCCTCCTGTCAGACCTAATTCTTCTGCCATCTCGCCTCCATTAGCCGAAACTTTTCTTTGTGACAGGTCCAGGTCTCCTTATTCTAGACTTCATTCTTCTGCCATTTCTCCTCCACTCTCCGGACCGCCTCTCCGTGTCAGGTCCAGGACTCCTCCTGCCAAGGAGCCTTTCATGGTTTAATTAAAGAAATTTTTTTTCAATTGATAAAGGCAAATGAGTTAAAACAAACTCATATTATTTGTTCAAGGGTGGTGTGCGACGTTTCGTTGACATCGGTTCGCCAACCTTCTCAGGCTAATTTATTAAAATAAAGAAACACTACATACACAATTAATATTTTTACAGGTACTTGTGCCTAAAGTTTGTCGTTTAATGTTTTGTGGGTCAAAGAAATATAGCGCAAGACTGATGGAGTTTAAAGATGTAGGAATAAAAGATAGGAAGATAGTAGGATTTGAAGATTTGTGGTTTATGGAGATTAAAGCCGTATATAGGAAGCAAAATGGTGTGGAAAATAAGGAAGAAGGGAGGGTAGAGAGTTTTTAGTGGTTTTATAATTTTTACGTGTAAAATTTGCAGAAGTAGGGGAGTTAGGAAGCTGTTAGGAGAGAGGGGGAGGAAAAATTTGTGGCTCAAGAGGGTTCTAGGTTTGGTTTTGCGGGTTATGTGGTTTGTTGACTTTTTAATTTCGAGAATAAAAATTATGTGGATTCGACGTAATTCCAACCTAACAAAACAGCCATGAATCCGAAAAGTTCCATAAACTGTATTTAAATCCTAACGCTCGGCTCGTAACTTTAAATTATTTTTTCTAATAAGGGTGCATGGTCACACTGTCACGGCGACGGTTTTAAATGGTTTTAAATTCCAAAGTAGCTCACAGTCAAAGAAAAAAACAATTGTATTTTTTGCATGCCGCTTTTCTGCAGGACTGTGAAAAATATTTGTCATAAGATTTGATGGTCAATATTTTAACAGATTTTATTGAATATCTTAAATAATACTTCATCGTACGTATGAACTTAGAATATTACAAAATGACTACCAGAAGTGTTTCCAAAATTATAAAATCTGTTATACGTTCATAACGTTTAAGTTGATACTTAGTTTTCAGCTTTTTTCTTTACCAATTTTTGTTTAATGAGCTATTTTAATTTTTCCAAATCGAAGCCTTCGCATTTTGGAATAAAAATCAAAAACGTAGGTGGAAGCTTTTTTTGCATGTTCGTAGCGCCGGAATTATCATATGTTATTTTGTGTTAAAAACATGTGCCTCGCTAAAAATTATTTCTTATGTCGAGGATAATATCCTAATGTTAACTATAACTTATTTTGTGAAAAAACTCAAAATGAACTTTTTAAATAAAATATTTCAGGTTTTCTTTATTTGATAAGGACTATTTATAATTAAATGTTTCTCTTTTTCTCTTTTATTAACGGTTGCAATTATTATTTAATTCTAATGCTGAAGTGCATATTTTATTCCTTAAAAAAACCCTTAAGACCCAGATCGCAACCCGTTTTAGTGTTGAAAAAAATAATAATTGAGTCATATCAGATGCATTTTTTAAATATTCATAACAGTAGCATATTTTTTAAACTCGAGTAAGTAGCCCCACAGATTTACATGAGTTTTGCAGAATTTTAAATAATTCATTATAGTAACCACTAGATAAATTGGATATGTAAAAACGTGCTCTCAGTATGGCGCAAAAGGCTACACAAATAGCGCATTCAGGCTTAATGATATTTGTAATAAAATTTTTTTCCTTGTCACTGATTCTTATCAAATGCTTTTTACCTAAGAGATAACAGGTGTAGTACATATTATATAAGCTAATGCAGCAGTAGAATATTCCATAGTATAAATTTTTATTAAAATTCTTCAAAAAAAATTAATCAGTTTTTCCTTTGATTAGAAAAGATGAACATTTTATGGATTCTGTTCTTATCTTCGGCCGTGGTCCTTAATTTTATTGGTAAATATAATTTCATTTATATAGAGTTTTAAAAAAATGTTTTGAAACTTTCCGCGAATGAAAATTTTTGCGTTTCGAATGGAAAAATCCTAGTACATTTTAAGAAACGCATCTCAGCTATCTCTAACTGGACTGCAGAATTGTATTATCGGGTTAGGGATAAAATTTGCGTTGTTTTTTTAACAATTTGTGTAAACATTTTTAATTTCATAATTACAAGGAATCTTCAACCAAAAACTTCAATTAAGTTTTGAACAAAAGAAAAAAAACGAATGTTCGACTCTAGGAACTAAAGTCTTTCTTTCTAGAAACTTTGTTGTAGATCTAAGTGGTTCCGACTACCACCTCTGAAAGAATAACACAATTTTAGAACTAACCTGGAATGATTTAGGAATTTCTAAATTTCAGTGTAAGAAAAAAATTTTAATTTTCCTATATCGAGATTTAAATTTATATGTCCCTAAGTACTTTTTTTTAATTTTAAAGAAGGGTTGATTTCAATCACATTTACAACTGATGATGTACCGAAATGTAATTTTGTACCTTAAGAAACCTCTAAACCTCTGATTCTTGTTGCAGAATTAAGTTCACAGTTCGAGTGCTTGCCTAATGGTGATCCTATTCCTGATGTTCCTCGTAGCAGAACTTCTTATTTTTCTGAAAAAAATTCTCCAGAAAGGAATCTTCCTCTTGCCAGACCTCATTATTCTGCTGCGTCAACTCCTCCTGCCAAGCCGTCTATTCGTGTCAGGTCCAGGTCCCCTCCTGTTTTGCAATCCTTTTCTCAAGTCTTTCGATTAAATCTTCATGAATTAAGAGCTGTTCGACTTATTCCCAACAATAATCCGTCTCGGATATTCGAACTTCGAAGATACAGTTTTCCTTCCGATAAGCCAATCGGATTAAAAAACCAAAATCAAGCATTTCAGCCCATACCAAGCAACAAACAAATTGTATTATCAACTTCCGATGGTGACGTGTGTGCAATGTTGGAAAAAATGTCAAGCGGGCATACGGCCTTTCGTGCAATTTTTATACGTATGCTATCAGCGTTAAAAAGGGCGAAAATAAACATGAACAGCGGCGAGGTTGAAGAAATGTCCAAGGAAGAAATGACGGATTGTCCAGTATCCACCAAAAACCCAATCACAAAGACCTTTAGAGTGGTGCGTGTGTAAATCATAGTTCCTAATACCGTTAATAAAAAAATTTATAAACAATGGCACATGTGTATAAAAAGAATGTATACAACTTACAAGAAATATACTTTTTTTCAGTAGTTTGAGTATTTTTTCTGATTTCATTTTTTCATACTGTCGCTTTTTGCTAATTTAAAAAAATTGCTGGATTTTGGTCAGTCATCACATTTTTTTAGAATATAAAAGTCAACTAATCTTTTGAAACTGGTAAGATCCGATAGCAAGCTAAAATGTATTTAAAATGTAAAAAGAATTTATTGATTTCAAATCCTATGCAATTATTTTTTTATGAAAAAAAGTTTAGTATTATCACGTTTGAATTTTGAATCGTGCAATTAAAAATTAAAATAAGTCAAATTCTAACTTTAAAATTCTACAGTTAAAAAAATTAATCGTTTAATTATTAACTTTTCTATTGTAAAATGACCTCAACTTATATAATTATTTAATTGACAAATTTATTGATTGATTAGTTTAAATAAATAAATGAATCACTTTTTAACAAGAGTTTTTAAAAAATTAAGATCAAATGTGAAATAATCGCATTGGTTTGTGTACTACAACACTTTAAAAAATTTGATAATTTCTCTGACTTTGATTCTTTGGTTCAGGGACTTTGAGCGTGCACACTCTGTCATATTGGAAATTAATTTAGCTATGAAATTCATTGTAGAAAAAATGAATTTAACCAAGTACTTTAAAAGCTGCATTTAGCATTCTTAAATATTTAAAACCAATAGCGTTAAAGGTGACATTTATCACATTTTTATCAACTTTCACGACTAACAAAAAAAACATGCGTTTGAAATTAATTTATTAATATGGTTGCAAGGTCAAGAGAAAATTGTTTCAAACAAGATAAAAACTATATCTCTGTACGGATATTGATAGTATTAAAAAGTTTAATAATTTATCCTAATTAATTTTTTCGATAAAAAACAGTTTTTATACTGTCTCTTATCAAATGTAAATATCTCAGAAATACGAGCTTCACTTCTTTATTCTAAAAGATAAAGATTATAGCATCAATTGTTTCAACTAACGAGGCACTAAAATATTCAGTACTTACATTGTTCACCAATTCTTTCTTCATACCACAATTGCTTTTTCTCTTATTAGAAAATATGAGGATATTCCGTACTCTTACTTTACTCTTGGGTGTGATCCTCGATTCTATTGGTGAATATAACAATATAATACCTTTTTAATTGCAGAAAACTTTAAATAGATACATTTTTTAATGAATGTGATAATATTTTCAATTTAGAAATCCACGTACGCAAGCATATGGTAGCCACCGAACTGTGCACGTATACGTATATTCAATAGACTTCACACAGTACTTAAAGTTTATTATTAATTATTTATTTTATCCTGCCAGATAATAAATTCATATCAAAATAATTATAATTTGAAACGCTTTAAATGCTGACTGTAATATTATGAATACTGATCCTTCAGAAGAAATATACCAATGAAAGTCGCAATCTGTTTAAATTTGTTTCCCAATCTGTTTAAATTTAAATTTAAATGCAATTGTCTGGTCAAAAAAATTGTTGTCTGAGGATTTCTAATTTTTAGAGCTACAGACTCAACATGTTTAAATTCCAAATGCTTTTAATTTTAGATCATTCAACCTGAAACAATATTATCAAAAAATAATACAAGTTTAACAAACTATTATTCCATTCGTGATATTGCCTCTCTCATTATTTAAACAAATCTAAAAATTTTCAATTAAAGCGTTTTCAAGTCAAAATCGTGAACTGCATTGCTGTTTTAAAAATTGGATAAACTCTTCATATTTTAAACTTTATCTAACAGTTTAATAAATTGGAAAACTTTATTTTGCAGCATTATTGACTTGAATAATTAGTTACTTAGACTGTTTTAAAAACAAGAATTATTGCAAGAAAAAATGTTTATCATAAAAATTACAGGAAACTTAGCACAGCTTAATTATCATTAAAACATAAAATTTGGGAAAATAGATAAAAAGTAAGAAATAAGAATTAAAAAAAAATGCATTCTTTTCTGAAAATGTTGCTCTCAGTTCACAAGAAGGGGAAGATTGCGATATCCATGGTGACAAAGTTTGAGCCTGAATTCTACAGGAATTTTTGCATGAAATTCGAATCTGTAACTTTTAAATCGAAACTTCAAACTTTCTCGAGAAATTGACATCATTACGTTAAAAGTATATTTACTCTTATAAAAAGTTTGTAATTGCGTTAATAACTACATTTATAATAAAAATCGAATCTCACGTTATACAAGCACATAAACATCCGCCATAAGAAATATTTAATCCTCTGTTTCTTGTTGCAGAACTAAGTTTACAGTTCGACTGTTTGCCAAATGGAGAGCCTATTCCTGGTGTTCCCCATCGCGAGCCTTCTGCTTCTTCTCCTGACAGAAATTCTCCTGCCACTTCTCCATTAATCGAGTCGTCTCTTCGTGTCAGGACCAGGTCTCCTCCTGTCAGAAATTCTTCTTTTGACATACTTGGATTTAAAATAGAAGAACTTGGATTTGTTCGAATTGTTCCCAAAAACCATCCGAATCGGATATTCGAACTTCGAAGATACACTTTTCCTGACAATAAACCAATTAGAGTGAGGAATAAGAAGTATGCCCTATTCTCTATGCCAACCGATGAACAAATTGTATTATCAACATCCAATGGTGACGTCTGTGCAATATTGCAAAAAAAATCAAAGAGAAACACGATTTTTCGTGGAATATTTCTTCATGTTACTCCGACGGGAATGCGGGCGAAAATTAACATGGAAAGCGGAGCTTGTAACATATTGACTCCAGAGGAACTATCGGAATGTCCAGTAGGGCCTAACAACCCAATAAAAAGGGTTTTTTCCGTATTTCGTGTGTAAATTTAATTTCATCTTTTTTGTTAATATGAACATCAGTAATTAATTTTTACAATGCGTATATCTAAAATCTTTTAATTTAGGAATTTAAAATTTTGAGTCTTGATTTCTAAGCGAACTGTTTCAATTTGATGAATTTTAAAATGCGGGTTGGTTCACCTCAGGAGTAAAAACTCAGGAACGTTTGATTTTTTGTATTTTTAATGACAAATTTTTTTAAGTTGGCCAACTGTAAATATAAACTAATTATAGATTTTTTTCATTGAAATATTAAAAACTTAAAAGTTTAAAACTGTATTGTTTATTTTAATTTTGGAGGCATGAATAAGGATAAAAAAATTATTCAGTTTGATTCTACACATCTTAAAATTTAGTTTGGCAGACCTCAGGTGTGAAAATTGAGGAGAATTTGACGTTTTTCATCCCTTATAACAAACTTTTATTAATTATTTAACAATAGTTGGCTTTACAAAACGAATCTGAATCTGCTGAATATTAAAACGCTTTTTTTCAAGTTCCAATCCTGTTACAATATTTTATCTGTCTAAAATCAATTTTTTATGGATCCAATTAAAAATTTTGTAGTTATGAATAATATAAATTTGAAAATGAAAGTTGTAAAGTTTAATTATGAATACCAACGAATCAATTATTATAAATTTAAAATTACATAAAATCTGTGAACGGTTAAATTGGCAAAAGTTCAGGATTGAATTTTTTATATTTAAGTGGCTCTAATGGCTCGTGTTGCAAACTAAGACTGTTTATTTATTATGTTTATTTATATATTGCATAATAAATTCTAAATAAAAATATTATTATTATTTTTATTTACCCTGGAAAATGTAAATTCACCGTGGTTCTACTGGGAGCCGGTGTTATTTTTAAATGACGTTCGCTTCTGTCGGACCCTGCGATGGTTGTTTAACCCTTTTTTTAATTATATACACAGACATTATTATTTTTAATTGTTCTATTTTTGGTTTAAATTTATTGTTCTTTTGGTAAATTAATATGATTTGAATTACGCTGAATATTCATCTATTCTAGTTGAAGATTTATCATTTGAGTTAAGAATTTATCCGTTTAACTGATCTTCTCAGTTCCAGAGGCAACTATTTAATTGAAAAAGATATTTTTTATTTGAAAATTAAACTATTTAAGTAAAAACTCATTTTTCTTAGTTGTAACTTAAACTATTTAATAAAAATTTTTTTTGTTAAAGAATAGTAATTTTGGTAGAAGATTCAACTGTTTGTTTAAAAATTCATCTAATTTCTTGAAAATTCAATATTTTTACATGAAAAGTTAGAAATTTAAAGCAGTTCAAATTTAATGATTGTGCGGACAAACTTGAAAAATTATTTATTATTTTTTGTTTTCAAATGCAATTGGTCTAGTAAAAAATTGAAAATTGAGTTTTCCATAGTGAGAAAAATTATAATTTTTTTTGCTTCCCAAAACCGTGTATAACTGTTGAAGGAACTTGTAGATTAAAAAAGGCAAAATGAAGCAGCTGCGTATTTGCATTTTCTTTATAATGAGCCTGAGATGGCATTTTTTATTAAACTGTTTTCAACAGATTTTCTACTTTTATGCATAGAATAATATATCTACAAATCTGTTAACTATATAATTTCATGTATTGAAGTTATAAAATATTGATTCAAATAAAAATGGTAAAAAATTAAGAAAAAACACTTCTCTTAATTGTTTA
Organism: Druon quercuslanigerum; assembly: GCA_010014905.2. Lineage (NCBI taxonomy): Eukaryota > Metazoa > Arthropoda > Insecta > Hymenoptera > Cynipidae > Druon > Druon quercuslanigerum. The sequence continues at coordinate 11,858 of JAAAKG020010974.1, read as the reverse complement.
TTCGGTTCACACGTTAAAAAGGATTTTACATATTATTTGAATCTCATTTCAATTTCTTAAATTAAATTTGTTGTGGTCCGCTATTTAACGTCTGCTTAGCACTGCAGATGATACTTTATCTTATTGAAGATTAATCTAGATAATATCCACACTGAGAATATGACATCTAGTGTTCATTTTAGATTCTAATTTTCTTTACTGCTTCCTCGGAAGAAAACCCCTTAAATTTTTCTTCGGGCTTGGTTATAGCTTGTCAGAGGATCTTAATATTTATCCTCTATAGCATTAGGCGCGGTCTGCAGTTGATCTTTTTAAGACTCTCTGTCTTACTTAGCTCTGATTGATTACCCGTAATGAAGTCAATAACTTTCCTCCTTTTTATCTTTAATGCCGGATTTTAGACAGCTATCATCTAAAAAAGCCGTTGGTTCCAAAAATACACCGGGACTGAAAGCGAGCAGCTTTAATGGTTTCGGGAGGCCTTTGTGTCCACTGTGCATGTTTATTTGTGCCCGTTTTGACGTTTTGATAATATAGGTTTAAAAATCCCACGAAAAATTGCGTATCCTATTGATATTTTTTTCAATATTGCCAAGACTTCGCCATTGGATGTTGAAAATACAATTTTTTCATCGGTTGGCATAGAGAATAGGGCATACTTTTTATTTCTCACTCTACTTGGTTTATTGTCAGGAAAAGTGTATCTTCGAAGCTCGAATATCCGAACCAGATAGTTATGGAGAATAAATCAAACATGTCTGAATTCTTGAAGATTAAAATTAAATTCTTGAGAAAAAGGTTGCAAACACAAGGGGATGTGGACCTGGCACGAAGAGACGACTCGGCAGGAGGAGATGGCACATCAGGAGAATAAGACCTGGCAAAAGGAAGATTCCTGTCCCGAAAATTTAATTCAGGAAAATCAGAAGGTCTTCTACGAGGAACACCAGGGATCGGGTCACCATTCGGCAAAAATTGAAACTGTGAACTTAATTCTTCAACGAAAGTTAGAGGCTTACATGTTGCATTTTCACTGTTTTTAGCTTTTTTATCAAAATATTTTGGTCCTAAAAAACTTTAGGTTATCCTGCATTAATAAAAAATTCACATGGAATAACCCGTAAAAATCCGTGAAACCCGTAAAATTGCGGATTAGAATTTTAGTTGAAAAAAACTGAGATGGGGTTCCATTCAAAAAGTTTTTAGCATTTTCAGTTTAAGATGACTAGGATGCGTTTCGCTAATTATTCGAGGCCGGATGTTCGTGATTGTTGAATATCATTTTGAGCATCAGGACGTGTCTCAGATTCTTGAGAAAATGACTGGTGTGTTTAAAAATAATTTTAAAAAAATCTTGGCTCTTTATCGTAGGAAGATTTCAAATTTGTCACTCTAAAAATCTAGGCAAGATCTTTTGTAGATAAATGCACAGCAATGCAGTCGAATGGAGGATCATGATGAGGATAAGACCAGAATCTATGAAATGCTCATCTTTTCTTATCTTAAAAAAAACTGAATAATGTACTGTGAAATTGTTTCTTTAGATGTATCTACTTTAAGTTTTGGCCGAATTTTGACTTGGATGAGGCATATCAGAATGTGTTTCGGAAATTTAACATAAGAAGTTCATGTAGTTTCCATAATAGATTTTTGTTGCAGAATTAAGTTTATAGTTTGAATTCTTGCCTAATTTTGATCCTATTCCTGATGTTCCTCGTAACAGACCTTTTTATATTCCTAAAAAAATAATTTCTCCAGAAAGGACTCTTTCTCTTCTGGGAGCTAATTCGTAAAAAAAAATCTTCCTCTTGCCAGACGTCATTCTTCAGCCGTATCACCTCTTCTTGCCGTGCCTAATTTCCGTGGCAAACCCAGGTCTTCTGCTGCCAGAAAGATTTTTTCTGGCATACTTGGATTTAGACAAAAATCCGGATCAGATATTTGAACTTCGAAGATACAATTTTTCTCCCAGAAAGCCAATTGGGTCAAAAAATAAAAATCAAGATCAATGGCGAAGTCTTTGCAATATTATAAAAAAACAAGCGGAAACACGATTTTATGTGGACATTTTAAACCTGCTTTATCACGACATAAGAAATAAGAAAATTTCCAGTATGCAACAAAAACCCAATCGCTAAGAATTTTTTAAAGCTGCTTAGTGCTGCTTCGAGCTGGCATTTTATAAATTTCTTAACAAGAAATCTATCTTATCTGTTTGTACATCACAAGTGAGGTCTGTGGAAAAATAAATTATGAACGCTATGAAAAAAATGAAGTTTTGTAACTAACGAAAAACTATCCATTTTTTCAATAATTTTAGTAATTTTTCTTATTGAGTTTTTTCATTCTATGGTTTCCTTCTAATTATAAAATGGTTTGATGTTAATCATTCATGCCAATATTTTGAGAATATGTTTCTTAAAAAATCTTTGGTTTCCAAATTAGTTAATAAGTAAATAGTCTTTAGATAGAATTATTACTTTTAAAAAAGTTTCCATAAGAAAAGTTGCTTTAACTATCTGAAACATAGAAGAAATAGCCTAAAGCGATATACTTTTTTGAATTAAAAAATTTATATATTTCTTCAAGTTACCCTGAAAAAGAGATACGTAAAATTTGTTTGATCAATTTTTTGTTTTTTAGATTAAAATATCATTCTGACGGAAACGTCGAGTTATACGCTCCTGATTGGGTACATCCGCAGCGGACTCTAATTGTTTGTTTCACATTTCGAAATTAGTGATCTTTTTTTTTTGGGGGGATTTTGAGGGGAACTATTGCAAAATAATGTCCTATAAATAATAATGAATTCATTTTATTACTGAGAGGATGGTATTGAAAACTTTTAAAAGAACTGGTCGATGATCGGAGTGTAATTCATCAATGCTGAAGGTGTCGTGATTGTAGAAATTATTTTTGGTAATTGCATTATCAGTAAGGTCCGATTTATATTTGGTGTTGTGAGGGAAAAAGGTGTCCGAGCCTTGTGCTGAGACAGATATTTGTCGTTCATGAATTCAAATTTGTAGCTACGAGCTAGAATACTATTTACTGTTTCAAGGAGTAAAGTTTAACTTAGCAAGCAAATGGTAATTTTAGTCTCATAGAGGTATGTGTCTAATGCGTGCCTTTTTTTTAAAGATACACTAAACATTCTAAAAAATTATTTTTTGACTGTTATTATTAAAAGTGGACACTTTCGATCGTAAGTGATAATATATTACTCATAATCTCGGCGGTTGAATTAATAGCTTCAGTAGTTTTACTGTTCCCGCCCATAATATCCGTCGTTATAGATATAGCTCTTTGTAATAGATTTACTAGATTTATTTTGATATCCTGATGGGGTGTGTTTGCATTAGGGGCAATAGTTAAAGTATTTTGAATTTTTTGCCAGAGATTTTCTTAGCAATACGTGGTTTAGCTTATTAACTGGTGGAATGTATTGACAAGTAGGATTTTGTTTTGGTGATGTCTTTACAGCTGATTTATTAGTAATCGTTTCTTTGCGCGAATTATTAGGTCTCGATTTATTAATTGTAAGTTTTCTGAAGCACTGGGAAGTTTCCTTAGGTTTAACACTGGGCTTAAATTTTATTTTAATAAACCAAATAGACTGCAAGAAGCTTTTTTCTGTTAGAACAACTCAAGTAATGGAGAACCATTTCTCTTAAAGTTCATAGTTTAGTGACTCTTCCGGGTACACGATAGGAATATTTCGGATAACTAGTTTAATAGGTGGTTAATGTTTTTTTATAGATAATATTGAAAGCCTTGCTCGTTGGGGCTTGAGATAATTTTGCAATAGTCTTCGATGTAACAGATGCAAACGGAATAGACGTCTGAGCCAAAATTGTAGCTACTGTTTTAAATTGTGTGGAATATTTTAAAAGTTTATGCAGGACTTTTTAGGGGTGGTTACCTTCGTCTACAATATAAGTTATTGGACTACTTTTGCGTTAGATAGTTCACTATTGGACGTTTCGTCGAGCTTTCGCTTCTTACATCTTGATGTTATTATGGTGAAGTTGTCTTCTATTTCTATGTTCAAGCTTTTATCTGCTGCGAAGAAAACTTGGGTCTCAACTCTGTGAGATTGGTGTGACATGGTGTATAACCATTTATTTTCATCGTTGAGACTGTCTCTTATCAAATGTACATATTTCAGAACGACAGGCTATATAACTTTATTTTAAGATAAAATTATTATAGCAGAGGTTACTTCAGCGAAAGAAGGACTGAAATAGTCAAGACTTACATCGTTGATCAATTCTTTCTTTAGACAATAATAATTGGCTTCTTTTTGTTAGAAAAAATGAGGATTTTTCGTTCTATTGTCTAATCCTTAGCTCTGATCTTCGATTTTGTTGGTGAATATAATAACATATCATACCTATAACTTTAAAAAGATTGTTTGAGTTTTACGCAAATAATAATTTTTACGTCTCATGAAATTTTGAACTTACCTGTCCACGTACAGAAACATCTGGTAGTCTCCCAACTGTTGACGTATACGTATATCAAATAGACTTCACGCAATACTTACATTTTATTATTAATTACAAATTTCATTCAGTAAATAGTTCTCATTTAATACGCACAATTTTTCAAAAGTAAAACTTCAGGGGTTTTGAAACAAAAATTTTAAGTACAAAAAACATACCATGCTCCGTTCCTGTTAGATAATGGCTTTAAGGGCATGTGATACTTTATCGTGTGGTAAAACGGGTTCAGTTTCCTCGGCTCTTTTTCAAAAGGCCTGCAACTTTTTGAAAACTAAATTCGGAGATGCTATCAAATATTATAACGGACGTCCCTGGACTCTTTTTTCAGAATAATAACCAAAAAAATTGTTGTAATAAAAACAAATCTTAAGCATGTGCACTATTTTGAGGTTAGGATCTTTTTCAGCACTTTGTCATTCCAATAATGTAGGTCTCTGCCGTACCGATGCCGTCGGTGTCACACAAAAATAAATCTGGGAAAAAAAGACAATCGTAACACACATAAACTCAAAATACACACACATAAAATTTAGCAAAATATAATTTTTTAAATCAACCGAAGAAAAAGAGTTAGGGGACTCCGTTAGCATATCCGCTAACACCTTTTACCGATGTAAATTGACCTGATGTAAATATAATTAAATTTTAAATTCTATTAATTGAATTTTTTCTATTTTGAATGGCATAATTGAGTGTTAATTGGTTTCCTGATCTTAGATAACACAGCCCTACAAAAAAAATTGTCTGTAATTTGCAACTGGCTAGTGTATCCTTATGTATTTTGAGCAGCTGAATCCGAATTCAAACTAAAAATTTCCCCTATAGGTCACAATTTTTGCCTAGCCTAGAGGAAATATGTAAAATCTAGAGTATTCTGGGTTAGCTCAACTTTTTTTTTACTTGGCAAGCCTTTTGGATTTTCAATCCATCTGAATACTTTAAAATTTTTTCAAACCGTAAGAAAATCTCTTGAGTAACTTGGAATTGCTATGCAATATCTGAAATTAGACCCCATTTTTTAAATCCTGTGAAATCTCGTAAAATCACGTAGAAATCTGGACAATGATGCCAATGCTGCCGCCCAGTGCTACTGCGCTTGCGTTAGAGTTGCGCGCTGGTTAGCCGCAATTGGCGCGCGATTCAAAATCACTTTAAAAACTAATTCTTGTAATTTAAATAAATAATTATTACAAAATGCACAAGAATGTATACAATACAAATGCAAAATTTTGTTTTGAGCTTGTTTGATAACTTTTTTCGTGATTTACTAAAATTTATTAAAAATTATTTTTATGAATATACTGTCGTTATGTCGAGATTCGATTTACGATTATTTCAATCCGCTGACATGCGTCGTTTTGCCACGTTTCAATCAAAAGTAAAGACATTTTGAGCTAAAGTTTTTTAGAAATATTCAAATATTATCATTATTATATTCTGTAATTAACTTCTATATATTAAGCAGCTGAAATATTATATGGTAACTAAAAAAATTTATCTATAAAAAAATTTTTTGTGAAATATAAGTCAGTCTTCGAATCTCAATGAAAATAAACTGTTGTTTACAAAATATATGTTATTGATTTTTTCTTGTATGAAATCTAAAGTTACATAATTTGTATACATTCTGGTGCATATTTTAATAATAATTTATTTAAATTACAAGAATTTAAAAAAAAGTAATTTTGAATAACACTCCAAGTGCATCCAACCAGCGCGCAGCCTTAACACAACAGCAGTAGCACAGTCTGGCAACATTAGCAGATCAGAGGAATAGCGGATCAGAGAGCTCGACCTTTATTTTTCGACACTAAAAAAGCGTTTCCAAGTGCAATTCTATATATAAGTTTTTTTTAAGTGGTCGTACTTACAGACGGAAATACATACATGCATCGATACAGAAAGACATACACATTTGTAAAAACCTGCTTTTCGGATTTAGAGGGTCTCAAAACGTAGAAATTGGACAGAAACGTAGGGGGGGGGGAGTGAGTTAATTTGACCCTCAAGTCGACATCATAATTTTAATCCTCTGGTTCTTGTTGCAGAATTAAGCTTACATTTTGAGTTTTTACCTAATGGCGATCCTATTCCTGGCATTCCACGTTGCAGCCCGTGTGCTCCTTCTCCTGACAGGCGTTCGCCTTAAAAATCTCTTTCTCCTGCCAGAGCTAATTCTTCTGCGATTTCTCAAAAATTTGCCGAACCTTCCCTTCGTGTTAGAAGCAGGTCTCCTCCTTCCATAGAATATACTTCTGAAACACTTGGATTTAGACCTGAAGAACTCAAATTTGTTTGACTTATTCCCAAAAAGAATCCGAATCGAATATTTGAGCTTCGAAGATACACTTTCCCTTCCGATAAACCACTTCGAGTGAGATATAAAAATAATGTTCTCAAACCTATTCCAAACGAGGTACAAACTGTATTATCAACGCGCAACGGTGAGGCCTGTGCAATATTGCAAAAATTATCATTAGCACACACAGTTTTTCGAGGAATATTTCTTCATGTTACTCCGATGGGAGTACGGGTGAAAATTAACATGAACAGCGGCGTTTGTACAAAATTGACACTTGAAGAAATCTCTGAATGTCCAATAGGCCCTACCAACGCAATCGAAAAGCGTTTTAGTGTATTTCGTGTGTAAAAAGTAATTTTTGACAGCAAAAATTTGAATTAAAAAATCATTTTAGGGTGACCAGTAAACGCGAAAATGACAAAGAATATCTTTTAAAAGCATAATTGTATCAAGCAGATCTTCTGAAACAAAAACTTTTTCTTTCCAAAGAGCAGTCATTGTATTAATAGTGATTAGCTTAATAGTCGTAGGTATGCACAAATCTTTGTATTCTTAATGTGAAATAAATGACTTTAAATCAAATAATTTGACTCTAAATTTCCTGAACTAATTGATTTAAAAAAAAATTTATTTGTTAAATGAATCCTTGAGAATCGTCTAATGAGTGTGATAAGGTGTTTTTCACCCGTCAAATATGATTAACCTCATCGGCAGCAAGGCCCATTTAACAGTAAATTGTATAAACTTCTTATTTGGCATATTTGGTATAAAAGAACGACAGTCCGCATGGATCACTCTTATTTGGCTTTATGGCCAATCATTTCACAAGAAAATCCGTTGCAGTGCGTTGGAGACGTCTCACTGACGCGCAGACAAATATTGCGGTCTCAAATATAAGACAGAGAACTTTTTCAGCACTTTGCGTGCCCCGTCGACCGAGGGAGGGGTGGAAGGAAAAAGATAATTGCGAAAAGTTGTAAAAAAGTGAGCAGTAATATGACTAGTGAAAATGGGGAAGAAATGTTTTTGCACAGAAAAAAAATTATTTGCGCCATTTTTGAAGCCTACAATAAAATGTGACGCCAGCCAGAGAAAGGAAAATATTTCCACGGAGATTACTGATTATACTGCAGCGTCGCATGACACATGGCGCATGACGTCCCCATGACATCTAAGAATAAACACCCTAGAGTCAAATCAAATTTTAAAACGCAAACCAGTTATAAACAAACATTATAATCATAAGACATTTAAATGTGATGGAAATTAAATTTAAAATTCTTTTTACGTCTAATATTCAAGTTAATGTAAAGAATTCCTGAAAATCAAACCAAGAATCTAACAGCTTATTTTGGAAAACGACCATAAAATGTTTCCATTTCAACCTGAAAAAAAAACTTTTTCCTTTTTTTGGCATAAAAAGAAAATAAAAAAATTCGTTTACCGTTAAGTCAAAAATAAGGAAAAGGAACGGAAAATTAGAAGGCAAATGACCAAATCCCTTTCTTTCTCTACTGTATTTCTTTTGTCTTTTATTTTTATTATTATCCATTCTCAATTTAAAAACATTTGTAAAAAATAAACACCAACGTTTTCGCACTCATACAGCACCATTATCAAAACGAAAACAATAAAATAAAATCCTTTTTTCAAAGTGAACAGATTTCATCATCCACGATTCATATCTCAAATTACTGTTTTACTTTTTACGTGTACTTTATTGCGGAGATCTTTCTACCTCAAGACGAATCAGCAGGGAAATTGTAATTAGAAATAGATGTTAATATTAAAAATCAATTTCATATAGTTTTTTTCATTCAGTTGCGTACACCTTCAATGAAACTCCAACGAAGACGAAAAAGCGTCCATATAATGGTCCACGATTTAGTTCTGAGGGTACGGAGAACAATTTTTCTACTTCTAGGCTATGTCGTAAAACATTCCAAATGATTAAGGAAAGGGATCGAATGAAAAGTTATCAAGCAAAAGAATTGTCGAAGCATGTAAAGTATATGCGAAAGCGTCTTAAAACTGAAGAAGATGTGATCGAAAACCTCAAAAAAGAAGAACTACTTAACTCAAGAGACAGAAAACTCGATTTCGGTGCTGAACAAATCTGCTATTTATTTTACGCAATTTATGGCCATTTAAGCCCAAAAACTAATACTATATTTTGCGTTTTCATTGGAATTTTTAAAAATAGGAAATTTGAGCACAAACTAAAGGGCTGTTTATACAAGAAATGTCTTACAGAGCCCTGGGCCTTGTCGCCAGTTTTATCGTTTTTTTTTAAACACGTATAACTGTTTACATAATTGATATATTTATTACTTTTTCCCTGATTCTAATAGAATTCGTCATCTTCTTTCAGAATTCGTCGGAAAATTTATATGTTCTGCAATTTTACAAGTCGTACAAGCGATTGCTAGTAAGACACTACCTAACAGAATTTGAGAATGGACATTGTCTTTTTGACAATTTCGATATTTTGCATGTATCTTCGAAGATAGGAAGTATCAAATGCCCTATTGGCAACTTGGAAATACTAAAATGGGTCTTTGCATTCGAACGTAACTACGCTTCGAGGTGTTTGAGATTGAGGAGATTTGTATATCAAACCGTATTTTACACTTTAGGCTACGTTTGTTATAAATTAAAGTCTTATAATTGCACCTTCAAGGAATTTTAAAGACATTTGCCTGCATTCTTTTTGTTTACCACGCGCCACTTAATGCGAGGTGTAGGCAGTTAGCAATATATGCCATTACATCCCACCCACGACAATACAGAGTGAGAGAGGATAGCCAAACAGACGGCGCTATTTTGGAAAGAGAGTAGGGATCATGACAATTCTGTCCCTGTGCCTCTTGTGGCCCACGGGTTACATCGGCACTGGGCCAAAATGAAAAGGTTCCCTCTTCCAGTTGGTTTAAATACCGCGAGGAAACTTACCATTTTACTCTCGCCCAATGCGTCGAAAAATCAATAATTACCGAATTATGTATTTCTATTTTGTCGTCAGGAGTAGCGTTGTCACTTCTGGTAGCAGTGTTAGAACTGGATTTCCCGCGGGTTATCGTTCTCCGCATCTGTGGTTGACGCGTAAATGCTGCTCAATTATTGGTTGAATGAGTCGGAAAGGACTTGACCCACCTTCAGGGAGGATCGATGTTGCGTTGGAAACTGTCACTCTCGTTCTTTGCCTTCGTCCGAACGCTGATCAGTTGGGCGAGATTTCAACATGGAGTCTGATTGATAAAAACTTGTTGAAAAGTCGCCAAAGTGTTTCGCCCCATAAGTGCTCACTGTATAAAGAAATTTTCTATTCAAAGATTGATGATAAAGATAATGGCTAGGTTTCACGTGTCATTTGCAACTCGTGCAGAAAAATGTTGTATCGATGGAAGGCAGAAAAAAATAAAGAGAACATTAAATTCATTACTCCAACAATTTGGAGAAAACTTAGTAGCGCAAAGGACTGTTACTTTTGCTTAAATGATATATAATGCATCAATACAAAAAACAGAACAAAAATTGTATACAAGAATGCTTCGTCAATGACGGCTCCCGTTATAGTTGATTAAGTTAAATGCCAACCCAATCTTAATTGTGTTACTAAAACTATCAAATCTGGAGAACTTGATAAAGAAAGTGATTTTTTGGGCGACGACATCGATAGTAGTGGCTAAGAGTGCACACCAAATAGAAAACTGTCTTTAATTCATTCATTGATATCCCAGTTAAAGTTGAATGACCTCGTCCGAGTTTTAGGTTTACCAAAATATGGTTCTGAGTTTTTGGCTTCCTTTTTGAAAAAGAAAAGTCGTCTTGAATCTCAAACGAGGTATAAAGTCGGTCTTACTTCACAACACGAACGTTTATGGCTAATATGCTGTTACGTTTCTTAATCCTAGGGTCCCTAATTTTATACTTATTCATACATTTTTTTGTGTCCCACTAATTTGTTAGTTGCGACTTTTCATTTTCCTTTTAATTCAATTAAACTCTATCAAAATTAAATTTACACATGTGACTTATTCCCTTGATCTTTAGCGTTGAGTTGGCCAATTGATCAGCTAATCTGCTTTTATTTAAGGTGATAAAATGTATCGCATGTTCCTTCCCTTGCGTTCAAGTCTCGGGATTTGGAATGTGCGACGATTTAATGTGCCCTGTTCAGGAAATCGGTACCGAGTATGCACATCGGTGCCGATCCTGGGAGGACAGTAAAATTGAAGCGAATTAATTTGTTAGCTATTATTATGAAAAAGGAGATTTTGTCTGAAATCTCTGGTTCAAAGTTCGTGTTAAATTTGAGTTCACTCTTTTCGAGCCTCATACCCTGAATTTTAAAATAGTTCTCCATTAGAAAGCCTCTAGTGACGTAATTTTCACGGGTCTCAACGTCGATAATTGCCCGTAATTGACGAATCTTCATTTTAACTTATTTTTACGCTAACAGATGAATTATCCTTTATTTTTCGTAAGTTAAGCAGGTCCACAGAAGCGAGAATGGGATTGCACGCGAATATTATGTTTGTTTTAATTAGTGTTCATGGTTATTTTTACGCATTTTTTTCCTATTTCGTTTTAATCATATTACTTCGAAGCGTTAACCCTCCCCGAGGAACGACGTTGCCATAAATTACATGTGACTTAAAAATGGTAATTAATTATGTGCAATTTTATTGTGCAATAATTACTACATAATCTCTTACCATTTACCTATTCTTCACAGGTTTTAATTCGTAAGAATTACCTGTGAAGTAAAAAAAGAATTGAGAGTCCTGATTCACTCTCTTTTTATTAAACCTTGCTTCTTGATTGCTTAGTCATTTTTCTTGAAGGGAGTTTCAAAGTTCACCTTCTCAAAAAAACTAATTGATTGATCATTCATTTTAAATTTCTTTTTTTTTATCTATATATTTCGAATTCTTTGTCTGTTTTTATTGGACGAGTTCCCAAAAGAGGGTAAAAGGTCCAATAATTCGGGTATTGATTGCATGAATCCCCATATAAATGGGTAAGAGATCCAATCAATAACCCTCAAG
>JAAAKG020010963.1:0-21017 GCA_010014905.2 Druon quercuslanigerum | reverse complement strand
CTATTAGATGAATGACTGTTAGTCACAAAAATATTAGAAAAATTAACAATAACAATTGTTATGAATAATTCTCGTGATAAAATATTAAAATTTAAGGTTTTATCAAATTTTAATTTTTTTGAATCGCTAGAATGGCTACTGATATTCCTGAAAAAATGTATCTTTTATAATATTTTGTAAAATATAAAAACTTAAATCATTATAAACAATTTAGATCCGTAGCTATGGTATTCAGATTTATGTTTTGTTTTAATAACCTTCACCTGTTTCAATATTCCCTTTCAGAAATATGTGCATTGCACTAAGAGTTTTTTTTCACAGTTGTATTCTTTTTTGCCTTACATTATATTTGTTTTCTTTATTTGTTTCGTTTTCTAATTCTGGAATTTTATGTTAATAATAGATGTAAGTACTAAATAATTTTAGGCAATTGTAAACAAATTTGTTGGATTTGATATTTATCCAATAAATGGTGTTCCATTAAGACAAAATGGATGCATTAAAAGTTCTGAAAAAGATCCTATCCAATTTTTTTATTTCTAATTCCAATGGATTTGTGGAAGATTTGGCGCAGTATTTAAAAAGAGAATTTAATTTAAGCGATACAAAACTGGAAAAGGTTAAAAACAAATTGAATCATGATTTTATCCCTCATTTTAAAAGGAAATCACAGAGTTCAGCATTTATTAAAGCTTCTTTCAACAAAAAGTTTACAGGTTGGTTGAACACATATTTTATCGTGGAACTTTTACCTGAAAGTAATAACAAATGCGAAAGGTCTAACTCAGGTGACTTTGCAGGATGATCTACTTCAACAAAACGAAGGAAATTAATGGATATACGTGAAAAATATACTAACCTCGAAATAAGAGAGGCTTTTTTACGCTCGCTAAATCTATGTGAAAGGAAGAAAGTATCAAAATTCGTTTATTAAAAAAAGAGAAATGCTGACATTTACCCAGCATACGGCAATTTGGCAAAAGCTAAAGAAGAATGTTATCCAGATTCGAATAAGGTAACGGAAAAGGGTTTTACAAACGGTTTAAAATCTTTATTCGATCATACGACATCTCGGATTTTTAAAAATCGTGATATTTCTCTTCCATTTACGGATATAAGGAAATATCATAACTTAAAGGTAATTTTGAAATACGGTTGTGATAGTTATTCAAGCCAAAGCACGTACAAGCAAAAGAAACCTGATCCAGATATGGTGGATAATAGTATCTTCACGGTTTGAATGGTACCACTGCGACTTCACTTAGAGAATTTGGTAAATTCTGTAGTATGGCAAAATCCTAATCCATCGTCAACATCATATTGCAGGCCAATACTATATGAATTCGCAAATGAAACCCCAGGAAAAAAACAATTCAGTAATATCATCACTTCAAAAAGAAATCGATAAAATTAAGCCCACAATAATAAAGAACGATTCCGGTACTTTTGTGATAAAACCTGTTATGATGTTGACGATGCTCGACCAAAAAGTTTGCCAGGCTCTTTCTGGAACTTTATCATCTATGACTTTCTACATTTGTCAAGCTACACCTGAACTCGTGCAGAAATTTTGTCATGGCCCAAACTGGTCCCAGGCGTGGCAAAACTATGCCCTGGCTTGGTAACGTAGCCCGGGCCAAGCTCGAATGAAACGCCAAATCTGACCAGGGCCCGGTTTAATTGCCAGGCTAGATCCTCCATGTAGGCCCAGACTTGGCCCCAGTTTGTTTTCAATTCTTTTCCATTATTTATTTTCCTAATTAAAACTTAAAATTAAGGAAAAGCATTTTTTATATTTTTTATTTTTTATTTTTTTTATTTTGATAAAAAGTGCTATAAACCTGGAAATGAGTATAAATGAAGATAGCGTAGGTTTTTTTCTGATACGTATGCTACAGCCGGTCATGTATTAAAAGGAAGTTTCAGCTCTGGTAAGGGGGATTTTCGCTCGAAACCTAATAAAAAGTGCTGAGATAAATGAGCGACAGTACTTTGACGCTAATTAGAAGAAAATTACAGTAAATTTAAGGTTAGAATTGACGTGCAATCTTAATGTGAAAAGATTATTTTTAATTGATATAAGTACTTACTTGGACTTTCCCCGCCTGAGTATAGGATACTTGCGATTGCTTAAAGCCTCCGGACTCTCAAAGTGCTTTTAATTTTAGGCATTTTTGTGAATTTATTTGCAATGATTGCTACTTTTAAAGCTTGATACTTAAAACTATCATCCAATGAGTAAACAAACAGAATAATATTAACGCTATCTATCGTCAATTTTACGAACTTTACTCTAGCCGGGCCCAAGCTCGAACCTTTGCAAAATTCAAGCTAGGCTTTGGCTAGGGACACCCGGCCTGGCCCAAGTGTGGAATTAGGAACACACTTGGCGATTTCTGCATGGGAAGAGATAAAGTCAAAGGCAAAGTTATGGATATCAAGCCATATGATTATGGATTGTCAACACTACATGCTAGTATTTACTTTATGGAAAATCTTTTACATATAGCCTATCGACCCGATTTTAAGAAATGGCGAATAGATACGGATGTATATAAAGATTTTCAACAGGAGGCGAAGACTCGAATTTGCAAAGCTTTTCATCAGAAGATAGGATTGGTAATAGATGCAGTAAAACAAGGTTCAGGCACATCCAATGACAGGAATACCGAAAGATTTGCGTACATTCTGCATAAATTAACAAGAGCAGAGCCAACTGATTTGGAAAAATTTGAAATATATACAACAGTCAGTTCACAGCAGAACCTTCTTTCATCTTTCTGAAAGTTTCGATTTTGTTGCCTTTGTGCACTACTTTTCTTGTATCGACGCAGTCGGGTAGAAAGAACATCAAGTCTTTGCCGTTGGAAATCCATAATCTCATTTAATAATAATAGTACTAATATCTCGGTGTGCAGAGGGTGGATGATTTTATTAACATGGTTTATCAGCTTTCTGGTTCTATTTTCTTTTTTATATTAAATTAATCGACCCACTTTGCACCTTACTTTGCTGACAACCATATTAAACCTGATCTTCCATGGTGGATCTGGATTCCGTACTGGGGCAAAAACTGCATCTAAAGGCCTAGTCATGCGGCCCGACGTTCGAATGGTTGCACCAGCTTCGCCGTATATAAAAGTTTGCACCTCTAACGCAGTTTATGTTACGTTCAAATACGGAGGTAAAACCTTGCTGTTGAGGTATTCTATAAGTACACGCAAATCATGTGTGATGTTAATTTTAGGAAGAGAATGCCTTAGTGTTCGTTCTACATATTGAAACTCTAGTAAAGTGAAAACGAAATTCCTTTTAAGGTGATGTAGTTTTTCTGGGATTTCGCTATCCACATCAACATTATTAATATCCGGATGTTGTTCTAATGGATACGGTACATGATGCTGATTATCCCTAGCACCTGTGCCTTTAGCTTCAATCAAGTTTTCGTTTTCCACATCTTCCAAGGAAAGTTCATCAATAGGAAGCTGCTGTTCCACTTCCATTTTAATAGCAGCTATTTTAACAGCCGTGAGCAATCTGTTTACAAATATTGAGCGTTTTTGGTCGACCAGATTCTGCTCATTGATTTTTGTCGCTAGCTCTGGGCATGTAAGTAAGAAGAATCTATGATGTTCTTTCCTCACACTTTACCCACGTTTCTCTGCCAAAAAATAAAGGCGCATAACATCTCTGTTCATATGTTATGTCCATTTCCGTCGCTTTTTTGGATGCTGAACCTTTGCTTCTGCCTCTGTTTGTATAAGGTCCTCCACCTCTGGAGAATTTATTGGTATTGGATCATCAACAGGTTGAGGAAGGACATTAATTGTTCCTGCTTGACCGTGAGACGCAGCTTCCTCTAACTGATATTCATTGCCGTCATTTTTCCACGCTAAACTAACCTGTGATGTGTAGATTAGTTCTCATGTCCTTCACCTTAGCGATAAGATGTCTGAGTGCGAATTTCTGTATATTAGGAGACTTTGTAGCAAATCTCGTTCTTAAATTGTATCCTTTTTTTCCATTTGCGTTTCAAACATCGCACTTTCATAATAGAGAAGCACCAAATCCTCTTTCATTGTGGTATCCCACTTAATGCTCTCCCACTGTATTTCTGTCGAGGTGGTTGGCTGTAAATAGCTAACGCTAGCCAAAGCATCCTTATTATGCTCAGTTGATGTTTCACTGCTCACCGTTTGTCGCAGATGTTCTTGCTGGTCAGCTGTTTGATTAGTGATGTCTGCCTGATCATCTCGCAGTTCACCATCACCACCGTACCGCATGCTGTGGCCCCCAGCGGTGGCTCCAGAGGCGCCCCGACGATCCTCGGGAAGCGACAAGTGTTTGAATATCTTTAGTATACTCTCCATAATTTATAGATTTTAGTGTTCTTCTTAGTCCCTTTCCTCTTCGTTATCTGCTTGTCTGGCATAAGAAACCCTGTCAGTAGCAGTGCTACCGCCAACATAGCCTTCAAAGTCATTAGGGGAAAGCTCAAGCCCAACCGCGACATCATATCGAGAACACCTTGGTAAGGTATTATTATTATACCATTAAGCTATTTCCCTACAACACTGCTCCGATGCAGCTTGCTGATCAATCTCTCTAGCGATCACCCCAAGTAAAGAACCTCACAAAGTCACCATCTAAAGCTCCCCACTCGAGCCCATCAGTATCTACGGTATTTTGCTTATGGCGGCATTTACTCTGCTGGCACTCTTTTAATAAACTATTTGTCGCTACCCTTTTTGGTCCTGACATACCTCTCTAGCTTCATTCACGTTTATGCATTTTCTCATGCAAGCTCTTGTGTTTCTATGGCTTCTCATGTCTCTTCGAATTAGGGTCTCATTCACACATTATAACCATTCTTACCGCAGTCTGTCTGTGGGTACACTGCCATTTACTTTACCTTGATACATTTGTTTCGTTTGTCGTTCATCTTTTATTTTCTCAACATGCTGAATCTATCCCATAATGTTTCTTTCACATACGTCAGCTAGTTTTTCCTCTACACCACATTCTTTGAGGATTATCTCACTACTTACTTTTTCATTAGTGTTTTGCCGCCATATCATACATAGGAATGTGCATATAAAACACCTTTTTATGCACACATTTCTCATCATTTGTATAGTTTATTTACAAGAAATTAAGAATTTGGAGGAAGATGAGTTTGGAAACAATTCTTTTGAGGGATCTGTAGGTTTATATACTTCAAGTGACCGGGGGAAGCGCTAGATGGCGCTGATTTGAAACGTAAGTCCTCAATACCATACATAGGATTGCCACTATTATGGTTATACGTCTCTTAATAACGATAAAGTGTGGTAAAAAGGCCTGAAATTGATTTTTGCAATTCTGCATCCCAACGGCCACAATATTGGATGACTAATCGTAGGTTATACGAATTTCGTTTTCCAATAAATAATTCGACTTTTCGAAACGTTGGCATTATATATCATTTAAGAAGTTTTTGTCTCTGAAAGCTGCGATGCTGGTTCTTTGTAGCAACTAGTTTCGATGCAGCTAGAACATGTACGTTATCTAATGCAGCTTCTTCTGTTCTGGAAGGTAAGCAAGAGCAGGACATTTGTGCGAGAAAACATCCTACGAGGATAGGCTGAAAACTAATGCACACATACTTAAAGAACCCAAACGAAAAGAAATAGCAACATCGGGAAAAAAGTATATTAAAGTGAAATTCTTAAGCAACAAAATCATATATTTATTTGTTAACATAGACACTGGTAAACCTAGCACACCTCTCCCAACGTGTAACAAGTTTTTTTCTTTCCCTCGCTGAAAAATTCTGCCGACTTTTCTCCAATCCAGGACTTGATAGCTGCATTCACCGAGGTGTAATTATTACCCTTTACATTTCTCTTGATAAAGGGAAAAAATAAAAATCGCAAGGGGCAAGATCAGGCGAGTACGCAGGGTTAAGACCGGTTCAAACTGCAAGCTCGCCACATTCCAATCGACGCTGTTTGCTCTTGTCTGTGAGACAGCATGGTATTAATCGTGCACATATTTTACGGTATCCCAATTGTTTAATAATAAAGCCGACACGTTCTGTGGATATTCTAATATAGTTTGCAATACGCTTTTGTGTGGTTTTCTGGTCATTTGACGTCTGCTTCACCCTGTTTAACTTGCATTAACATATCACTAGAACACGTATCTATACTTCTGCTGCTCAAGACACACTAAATGAACGCAAGGCCTTTAAATTGCACATGCGAGAGGGAAAATGCTACTTTCACATGCCGCTTGAAGCGCTACTGTAGATCATTTCGGTAGCGTTCTACAAGCATATATGCATTACTTTCAGCGTTTTCGTACAACACTGTTTCTTGGAGTCCGGTCCTTAGCCGTGGATGACGTCGCGCAACAGAAGGGACAATTACGGATGTAGGTTTCGCCTCTTGATATTTTTTAGAGCTAACAATCTTTATAGAATTTTGTGAAGAACAGTGTTGACAAACCAGATGCCGAGGATGGTAACACAATACTTGTAGATTCACAGTGTGTGTGTATCTATATACTCGTAAAAGAATCTTTGCATTTCTTTTAAATCAACATTTAATATTTTTGCGCATGGTGGGCTGGAGATTTTGAGTCGCTAGCTTTCAAAAACACATTTTTTAAATATAATATATTCACCATACTGCTTATTCAGTATTTTGCGGCTACCTTGGCAGCATCAGATATAAAGTCGCGGAACAAAAGTCTTATAAAGCATGCTTTTGTTCATGTGCATAACCTTTTGTGGCCCAATATCAAGGGATCTGAGCTCGTCCTTCATCTATGGAACCCCTGCAATTGAGTAGAGTACTGTCGGACCGGCATGTATATTCCTTGCAGATACTTTGTCTCTTGCAGAAAGTTTGGGCAACCATATCTGTCCGATGGGACATTCTTTTATCTTATGTCTTGAATGCGGCTCTGTGGCATGTCAACGAGCTCAGGGTCTTTGGGGATGCCATTAAGTTTTCCTGGCTCGAAATAAACCTTGGCGCATTTTTCTAACCAAAAATCCATTCTAATGTCTTAAAAGTATTCCTAGACAATCTCTAGATCTAGTTGTAGTTGCTTTTTATTTGTAGGGTGGACCTTAAGATTATCCATGTAAAAAACGATATGCGAGATATAGTGGCAATAATGTGAGGCAAAAGAGAAGTAGGCGCATAATGTCGCCCTTAAAGACACTTCGCTAAAAGGTGATGTTGTTACTTGTCACGCGATGTTTTCCAGATAAGATAGTAAATCTGATTTTCCTAAGTTGCATCAATCTCTCTATGTACCTCATTATGTGTGGATGTACTTTTAAGCTTTCCAGAATACAGATGATAAGTCTATGGAAGCTTTAATCGAAAGTTTTCCAGTTATCAATCCATGCCTTCGATAGGTCGCTTTGGTAGAATGCTGCGTCTTAGCAGGCACATCTATCGAGGAGCTGGTTCTCTTGAAATCCTGCTACGCCTTTCTTTGAGCCCAATTGTTCGTACATTTCTTGCCACACAGGGCCCGTTTTCAATAAATTATGTCATTTATAATAACTGCAAAGATTTTATGCAGTGTCACGAGACAAGTGATTGACCTATAATTCTTCGGATCGGCTAAATTGCCCGTATATGGCAGGGCTAATGTGCGTCCTTCCATTAACTACTCCTGAATAGGCTATTCCGACGTTAGATATAAGGTGAAAATTCGGGCCAGATGCTCGTGGATTGAAGGAAACTTCTCCACCAAAAAGTCTTAATACCGTCTGGTCCTGGAGCGGAATATTTCTTCATGCCTCTTAATAATTTTTTTACCTTTTCGGTAGTGATGGGCGAGCATTCTTCTTCAGGGATTATGCATGCATTGCAATTTGCTTTACGTGGATGGTCGACAGTAACATGGGTCAGAAAAAAACTGTGGGTTTTCTCTGGCCCATATTTCTCTCCGCTCTAGTCTTCTCTGAGCGTCAGATAGTACCCGTATTCTGTCAACCATATGCTGCCTGATGTTCTGCTGCTTTGATTTTTTCAGTGTGTGATAACGGATCCGCAGATCACGCCTGAACTGTCGAAGCTTCGCAGTGAAATTCCTGCCATATTTTATATAGTTCAACTTTTCGGGAAAATCTGCATGAAGATCATTATCCAATTCAGCCAGATCTTTATGCTTGAGAGGAACCTAAATGTTGCTTCTGGTCTTGAATTTGGGTCCTAAAGCATCGCTCTTCCTCTGTTGGATACCTGCCTGTTTTTGGCCTTAGTTTCGCCCCTCGTTCTCTGTTAACAGCTTGTTCTGGCTGCGGTTAAGTAGTCGCTTCGCTTGTACAACCCCTTTTCATGAGGTTCTCGGCACGGTCTCGCAGTCGCTTATACGAAAATCGCCTAGCTCTAGGGTAGTCGGCATTGTTGTCCAACTCATTGCCGAGAGCCCTGTGCGTTCAACTTTTTAAACCGCACTTACTACATATATGTTTGGTGTTGTCATTTTTGTTCCCATGAGCAGCTATGGAAAAGGGTTCGTCCATACTTGTAGAGTCCGGAATATAGGGATAAGCCTGCATACTTTGAGAGATTGCCCGGTATCCCAGATTCACCATTTGAGACACCTCACCCTGGTATCATTCAGATTTCGGAACGGTTATTACGCCTTCGCTTAGGGGTTATGCCTTCAGGACCATCCCTGGAGATTTGTCCGAGACTGCTTATTATATTATATAAGTGTGTATAAACAAGTTTGCCAAAATTAGTCCGAAGAAAGGAAAGATCAATGCCGTCACTGAGGACCCTGAGCTTCTGGAAATTAGCGTTATCAGTCATCTTGAGACAAAAGAGACGTAGAAATACCTGGACGTGCCTCAAAGCCGCATTCAGGACTAACATGCTTGCCGTCGCGATTCTACACTATTCGTTTGACGTAATTCAATGGACGAAGAACAATCTGACATCCCTTGATATTGCTATGCATAATAGCATGTCATATGCATGACTTCTTAATCTCTGATGTCTTCATAGCCAAATTGTTCTGAGTAAGCTGGGATCGTTGCAAATAGCGAAAATCCTCTCCTAGAAATGGTCCGAAAACACGAGATGATAGGCAAATGAGCGTTCCTTTACAAAACCGCGGAGCTGGCTGCGTAGAACCTTAACCTGAATTGTAATATCAGAAGCGAGAAAAGTACATTAATGCATCGAGATACCTCATTTTTAAAAGCCGAAGTGAAGAAACTAGAGGTTTAAAAACTCTGACAACGGCTGCTTAGCTAAAAATTACATGGAAACTTTCACAGAAATGTAGAAGATCAGTCCATCTCGAAGGAGGAACATTTTACTTTCCAGAGACCTTCAGTACTTGATTCAGATGAAGAGGGCTTCGTTCGCAAATTCGAGGACGGTGTCATTTCGACCGTAGTATACCGTGACAGCATTTTACGTCAAGAAGTTCCGAGCGATAGGAGTAAGGCGAGTCATGCACACGAGGAGTACCTAGAACAAATACGATCCGGGTGTTCCACTCACGAAGTGTTAGGACACACTATACCCCTACCGAAGAAAAGACATTTGTCCAATCCAAGGAACGACAGCCCAATAACTTAGCTCAACACGCCTTACCGCTAACCTAAATGACAGGATTTTTCGGAGAATTGGAACTGTTCGAGAAAAGGTTTAGGAATAACGTGGCTTGACAAATGGAGCAGAAGGGTGCCAGCAGTACTGGTTAGCACGCGCGTCTCCAAATACGTAGAATTCCACGGGCGCTGCCTATCGATGGCCTAGATTGATTCCCGAAAAGGTGTTAATACATCCTTTGATAAACTTGTAATGTATTTATTATAAAGCTTAAAGGTTCATCCACATATAGTAAGATGCATGGAGAGATTGATGCCCCTTTGAAAAACACCATTCAATTTATATTTACAGAGGGGCTTTTTTAAGGATAACACCCTCAGTCCTCTCCTCTTTTGTATTACACTTCTGCCACTATCTCTCCCACAACTTTTGAGTAGCTCTGCACCGAGTCTAATTATCACAAATATTAAGCTACTCATGTATTTTATATGGATGACCTGAAGATCTATGTTTTGAAACAAAGCACCTTCAGAATGCTTTAAGGATTGTCAAGAACTTTACATGAGTGATCGGTATAGACTTTCTAATCGACAAGTATTCCAGGATTAATCTGAAAAGAGGACGAACTGTTGGTGTTCCTGAGCCTCTTTGGCTCGTGGAATATATAAGTGCTATCAAACACATTGATGTTGGAGAGACCTATCTATACCCAGGTATGCGTGAGAGCCGCTTTAGGGATACAACAGGAGTGATGAAGGTTTCTTAAGAAGAATGAAGAGTCTCGTTCGACAGATTTGGTCTTTCAATCTACCGGCGTTGAACATAATACCTGCAACGAACATGCTGAACGTCACGGTTCTACTTTATTCATGTGGGGTTATTCCTTTGAAAAAGCACGAGCCACGGCCCTCTGCATCACCACGCTTTAGATTATGCATACACGAAAAATCTTGCATATCAATTCATCCGTCCCGCACTTGTACATCTCACGTCGTAATGGCGGGCACACACTTCTGAATCTTCAATGTCTTTATAACCGCATTGTCTTAAGTGCAGCGCACATCGTCGCAAATGGAAGAGATCCTCTCCTAAAAATGTTCAGGAATCACGAGATGATTGATAAAGAAACGTTTTTTTACAAAGCAGTATAGAAGGTGCCCCAGAAACATGAGCTAGATATTTACATGAGAAGTATGCAAAGTACATTACAACATGTAGATACCTCACTTCTAAACACCCAGGTGTAAAAAGGTCAAAAATTTCTTTGAACAGTCCCTTCAAACTATAAATTTGAACCCTGTATTCTAACCTTTGTTTTCAGACCTTTGAACCATGGCACTTAACCTTCTCTATCTGCTTCGCTACTTTCCCTTCCCGTCTCCCCTCTTACTCCCTCACAATGCCAAAGCTAGGAGCATTGTTATAGAGCTTTGTGCGGGAATTATTTTAGATAAGGAATATTAGAGCGACAAGGTCATGTAAGTCACTGAAGAAAATGCACATAGATGGAGTGATGGGGAGAGAAATGATAAGATAATGCAATGGGAGAGAGGATGATAAGATAATGAACAGGGAGAGGCGATGGTAAGATAATGGAAAGAGAAAGAGGCAGAAAGGTACGGAGTATAGAGGGTGCTAGGGAAACGTGTTTCAGGAAGGGAGCAAGGGTGAATGGGTAAGCGGGCAAAGGATTTTTGGGGAGAGTGCTTTCATGGATGTAGTATGATAGGACGGAAGGACTGGCATAAGGTTATTTAGGTACAAGAAGGGAGAAAGTGAGGAGAGACGGAATTTCATATAGAAGAGGGTTGAAATAGGAAAAGGGGTATATGTAAAGAGTCATTACAGAAGCTTATCAGGAGTCGATCGTCTTTGCGGTTTCACATCGTTACGAACGTTTCCATGCACATAAATTTCTAAACTTGTAGAAATAACGCGTGAAAGACCAGTATTAAACTTCATCCACAGTCTTCAGAGATTTCGTTCAGTGAACTCTTAACGAGGATGTCTTCAGCCATTTAAAAAATTTTAACTTGTGTGATTAAGTGTTAAATTTGAATATAAACTACATTCTTAACCAGTATTTAACCCCTTTAAGAGTTATGGAACTTAATATTCTCTAAGTATTCTAAGTTCAAAACAGTTGTGCTGAAGTAATTTAAAAAAGAACAGCATCCAAGATGACAAAAATGGTTACCATTTTTTATTTGTTCAAAAGTAACTTCTGAATCAAAAAGCACTACTTACCTGAATGGTAATTTCTTAAAGTTTCAATAACTTTACACTCTGTCTGATGGACAAGAAAATATGCTGAGAGATGCAGATATGTTTGACAACCATCAAATTTGTTTGAGAGCTTGTACATCAGTTTTGTGAAGCTCTGGATTAATGAATAATTTGTTGAATACTTATATTTAAGTATATGAAATTATATTTTCCTAGAAATTTAAAAATAATTTTTATTTTGTTGTCTTTTTCAATTTTATTGCACGTATCGACAAGCTAATTGTGTTTAAATTTTGTTGGAGTACATTTTTGCCATTTATTTGTTCAAAATGATTTACCTCTGTTTTAAAATGGGTAATTTGTATGCTATAAAACTCAAATGGCTGTGTCAATTAAACATATCTGATTATTAAGCACTGTAAACAAATCATTATAAAAGAAGGTTGGAACAGATACAATATCATTACTTTATTTTTATCAGCTGAAATTTTAGTAAAGGAATTCTGTTCCTTTCGGTTTCCAAACTAATAGCGAAACATGAAGCAAAAAGTTTATTTAAGTCTCTTAACTCTGTGCATCATGTTTTCTGAAGGAATGGGAAGATTATCAAAAAAAAATATTGGTAGGTGAAATGATGTTCTTGTAATAATAGGATATAACAAAATATAAAGTGTAGTCCTGTGTTTGACGGAAAAACAAAATATTCCTTACAAGTTATACGACTCACTAAAATTTGTAAGTACATTTTAAAAAATATTTTAAATATAAGGAAGTTTAAAAGAGTGAGAGTGTGACAATGGCCGTGGAGGCTAACGCATAGTCTTTGGACGCACGCGTTCGGTTTATGGATTCGATTCCCACCTCACGGCTCTAGAAGAGCCTCGGCGGCCCATGCGGTGAACACTAGCCTAGCAAGAAAGTGTTTCATCTCCTAAGAGTCGTGTGAACGATAACTCTGCAGAAAGAGGATTTAAAAGTACATAAAAGCGTTGCTCTTAGTGGCTCGAAACCCACTTTAAGCTGCAAATTCTCCTCCCAACACCAAGTAAGTGCGTAAGGGTTGTGTAAAGGAATAGGGAGAGGTATGCAAGGAAAATTTAAGTCCTCAGGGGACACATGAGGAACATTCATTACATTCCATTAGACTAAAAGAGTATTTTAGAACAAATTAATACGTATTATTTTCTCTTACTGATGATGATAAATAATTTCGTTGCTTCATTTTTGCAGACGAATCATCAAATTATTATATCCGTAAGAAACGTGTGGTCGATCGATTGCCACTAATGGCACTATTTTCAGTAACGATTCAAAACACTCCCTATGTTGTTAATATAAGAAGAAATGGATCTTACACGTGCATGGGTTCTATATTAGACGCAAACATAATTATAACTAGTGGTGAATGCATTGATGATCCACATATGATATACAGCGTTTGGTCTGGTTCGTCTTATTTAAATCGTGGATTTCGTCACACTGTAGTACAACGTCATAAACATCCTGGCTATCGAAACCGATACGCGAACAATCTTGGGATTCTTGAAATTTTTCCACCAATCGATCTTCACTCTTCATTCAATAGAAAAATAGTATTACATAATGAAGTTGTTGCACCGAATACTCAAGGAATTATCACTGGCTGGGGATGTACTCCCGAGCAAAGGTGAGATATTCTAAATAACTTAAATTTAATATTTTTCTCGTCATCACTTATATAAAAAATATGAAAATATAGTACACATTTGGCATATACTTATTCTTAAAACAAGGCAAAACTTTTATTCAGCAATTTTTATTTTCTGACAATATTGGCTTGTTTAATTACATTATTGCACCTGATGGAGATTATACCATTCTTGCGTCAAGAGAATACTTTTTTTAAGATTGCATTTTGAATTAAAACACAACTAATAAGAAAT
Source organism: Druon quercuslanigerum (assembly GCA_010014905.2). NCBI lineage: Eukaryota > Metazoa > Arthropoda > Insecta > Hymenoptera > Cynipidae > Druon > Druon quercuslanigerum. The sequence goes on along the minus strand of JAAAKG020010963.1, from coordinate 7,297 downwards.
TTTGTTATACTTAGAAGAAAAACAGAAATCGGAATTAATAATTATGGTTTTTTTTAATCGACTTTTTCTTTCTTCAAAAGCTCACTATTTTTCTGATTTTTTAGTTAACGAATATTTAGAAAAGTTTGAAACTTGATGATCTTAATCAAAATCAATTCTGAAGTTCGGATTGAATTTAGAACAATTTTGCCTGAATGCAGATAAATGTTCTTGAAATTAATCAGGTCTTGAAAGTTTCATATAAGTGTCCCTTAAAGGGGAAAAGTTTGATCATGACGAACAAGTCTCCCGAGTAAAGGAAATATTCCCATTGGGATCGCATTAGGATTTCAAATATAAAAACCCACTTTATTTATATATTTTTTACAACCGTGCACTTTAGTCTTATTTCAGCAGAACCGTTTTACAATGTAGATTCTTTAAAGAAAATTGGGTACTTTAGTACCTACTAATTTGTCACACCCTAGAACTTTTTTGGGATATCACGTGGGTGGAATTGGGAATTTATGTATGGAGCATGTCTGATTTGAAAAAGATTTGCTATGTATATCTATATTTCTAAACTAAACATTCTTCTCTCCAAAATTTCAGAATTAGTAGGAAAATTCCTAGCGAGTTACGATCAATTAGAGTGCCGATAATCAGTGAGCAGCAGTGTCAGCATTACTGCCATAATACAACTTTAATTTCAAATAAACAAATTTGTACTCTTGACACAAATGCAATAAGATGCGCTGGCTATGGTGATGCTGGTGCTCCATTAGTTGTTGAACATCAGCTAGTTGGTGTTATGGCTTGGAGTGGAGGATTTTTGACTGGAATGCATCCTGATGTCTTTGTAAACCTATCGCATCATCTGTTCAGAGATTGGATCAACACATTCATACAGCACATTTGAACCATCTTCCTTAGCTTTAAGCTGCTTAATTTTGCGTAATTTTAGTTATATGCCTTAATCAATTTCCACCAAAAGACTTTTTTCACCTTCGCAGGAAGTTACTATTAAGGACTGAATTGTATGAAAACCAAAAAATTATGATGAGACGTGAATCCCGAAATTTTTTACCTTGAGGTGACAATTGGTTTCAAAGATACAGACTGTTAAATATCATTCATAAATCGTATGCTTGAAATAGGTATGAATTCAATCAATGCTTCAAAGCGCGATTTTTATGCCACTTTGAAAAATGAGAATTACTTATCCTAAGGGGGGGTTTCTGAGTCGCTAATAACGAAACTGCAGTCAAATTTTACCATTCAGAATGTTGGATTTAGTATAAAGGTGTACAACTCTGGAAATTTTGAAGTCGCTGATAACGAATCTGAAGTTAGATTTTCTAAAATAAAATGACGAAGTCAATATGGCGAATGACTTCCCAAATAATGTTGTAATTGTCGCAGAACCCTGTTTTCTTAATAAAAATTACCTATACACTCTATGGATTTTTGGGACACTGAAAACGAATCCGGCTCCTAATTTGTCAAAATTCACAATTAGCGATCCAATATAGCGAAGCATATATAAAAAAGTATCCTTTGCATTGCCATATTGGACCAGTAATTTTGAATATTGATAACCAGACATCAGACTCATGGTCAGTGGCTCCAACAGTCCCACCAAAATGAGTTCCGTAGGCTTATGAGAATATCAGCTATTTTGAATTATAAAAATGTGACTTTAGATTCTCTATCATCTAAGTACGAACCCTTAAATTGGGTAATTTTAGGAAACCAAAAAGAGTCTGGAGATAATTAAAACATTATTTTAAGGAGTGGTCCACCATATTGGATCAGCGATTTGGAATGTTGTAAATCTGATTTCAGATTTGTTATCAGCGCGTAAAAACTCTGAAGGAAGGTATTTTTTATAGCTTATTGTTTGGCATACAACTCAATCCTAAAACTTTTATTCCTAAAGGAACAATTTTTTGGGTCAGTCTATTCTTTCGTTTTGTAAAACATATTTAGAGGAATTCAAAAGAATATTGTTAAACTAAAACATGTTTTTCATATTTACCCAAAGTTTAAAGAGTTTATACCATATATTAACAAATTGAATAAAGGTAGTCGTTATTTAGATAATAGGTTCTTGTATGCAAAGAAATTTTTAATGTATGCTAATACAAATTTAATCGTTAACAACTTGCAGGGGAAAGTAATGGTTAATTCTTTTACCGTAGCAATAAGATTAATTCTTCGGATATTTAACTTTAAAATGAGAACCACAATGACAAACCGACTTAAGTCTGATTAATCTCTAAGACAACGTTTTTATCTGCCAATTTATTCATAACCATGTTCTCATGCAATTGTTATTACATTATAAAGCAGATTTCAAATTTTCGCATATTGCACGTTCTATGGAAATTTTGTATTCAATATTACTATAGATAATTACTGAAAAATCTTTTTGTTCACCCACAGATCTCCAAACGTCGACATTTCTTGAAAAACGTGTGGGTCAAATTATTCATAAAGGTTTGTTTATTCAATTCTTATCAGAGAAGGTATTATATTTCAGTAAAATTTGACCCCCTCCCCCCAGTTTTTGTCAAATGTGCACGTCCGAGACCCCCTGAATCCGAAATACAGGTTTTTACGAATGTGTCTGTCTATATTTCTCTATGCATTTATCTATGTATGTCTGTATGTATGTCTCTATGTCTGTATGCCCGTCTGTTTACACACTAAACTACAGGTCAAGTTCGATAGCCAACCATTTTGGATAAAAATTCCAAAAGTGAGCACGTTTTGAAGATTTTTGAGACCACTTTTTTCAAAATTCAATAATTCTCTGTACGGATATTAATAGTATTCAAAAAGTAAAACAATTTTTCCCAATGATTTTTATCAAAAAAACCAAAAATTACCAGAGTTATAGCATTTGCCAAATTCAAAAAACACACGAAAATGGACATTTTAAGCCAAATAACGCACGATATGAAAAAAGTCAAGAAAAGGAAAATGTTGCTTTTTGAATACCCTACAAAGTTATCATAAAAACTTTTTGAATTTTCACATACTACACATACTAGTATAGACAGCACTTCAAAATTATTTAATCCTAGTACATAATATCATCAAGGTCTAGGAAAATAATTTAAGATAATTTGTTGGCTAAACGACTGTAAAAAAGCTCGAACTTTCAAAGATAAATCTGCTTTTTTGAACTCCAATGTAACGTGAAATTAATTCTATTAAAAAATGAGATGATTTCAAACAATTTCCTTTAGCAAAATATAAAGTCACACTTTTTCGAGTATAAGGAGTAATTTATAAAGTTAAGATTCCTGGCAAATAAAGAAAGGAAAATATAAAGATCCTAGAATATATAAGGATGAATAAGAGAAAAATAGTGATAGTTGAAAGAGTCCACTTTTTATAGATTGAATGATATAGGAAGACCAGCTTAGAGTGGACAACATTCTCACATCCAAGTCAGTCCCCATCCTTCTGCCGAGTTTATACTTTATATTTTATACTATGAACCCTCTCTTTTCCATACTCCTATCTTCCTGTATACATCAACCTGAATTTATAACGATTATTGCACCGCCTCTTTATTTCTCGATTTGCGCGTAAGATTCGCGCCTAATGATCTGCAACCGCTACCAACCGCAAAGGTGATCAGAACCACTTTGGAGAACGGTAGATGATCTCGGAGTAAACTTGATAGTTGATATCATAAAAATAAAACATTCGGAACATGGATATCAGGTTCCGAAGGAATGAAGTTTTCCATTATTTAGAAATAAAAAGTGAAACTATCTAAAAATACCAACTGCCATTAGGTTTTTTTGCATATATAACTAGCTTCTTAAACCATGAAGGTAGAAAAATAGTATTGCAAAATTAACTCAGGAGAGAAATACTTCTAATGAGCAACATGCTTAAAAATACGTTGCCGCAAAATATAATTAAAACCAAAAGTTTGCGGTGAATATTTAGAGGTGGAATTCTAGAAAATTTATTCTACAGTTTCGGCAAAATCTTCTTCGCCATTTGGCATACAAGTGGCAAGCACAGTGCACACTGCACGGTCCTTACAGTAATTGTTCTCCAGGACCCTACCGTAACCGCAACGCCAGTAACAGACATTTTACGCTTTTCCGCATCTGATCCACAAGGTTGTGTTGCACTTTTTAAAAATTGTTTACTGCCTTTTTCAGAAACTCAAAGTGCGACTCGGTCCGCGCATGTTGTTTTCTTAGAAGCTTCGCAAAAAGGACTAATATGATGATGGTGGTTTATAAGATGCGATTAAGTGCTTTTTCTCGACCTCTTATTCTGCACGCGGTTCAAAAAAAAAAGAAGAAAATTGTTCCCTGTATTAAACATTTTTTCAGTAATCATATAAATGATTTATCTTTTCAATTATTAGATTGACAGGAAATCATGAAATAAAGTAGTTAAAATAAACTCAATGAATCAAGTACTTAAAATGAAAAAAATGTTATTATCTATACTCATCAAGCCAATTAAAAATGTTAAAATTTTTACTCTTTCAACTTTATTTGTCCATTTATATTTTTTTCATAATCTTATTCAATCCTTTTTCCAAACATTTTTTTCCTTCAACTCAACGGAAATTGGTGATGTGTTTAGAGAACTTTTTACCACTTTTCTGTATGTACGATCCTTACCCTTCTTCACTGTAATGGAACTATTTAAAGCTCCTAGTCGGACTTTAGGAGTTATGACACGAAAGACGAAATAATTCCAATTTTATTGAACATTCTGCATTGGCCATAAAATAGGCGCTTCTCATCTTTATCGTTACAGCAAAAGTTTAAGAGCGACCAATCGGCCAGTTTGACTTTTACAACGATAATGAGTCTCGATCGTTGGATACTTAATCATGCAATAAATTTATTCGCAGGTAGAGATACATACAGCAGTTTCGAAAAAATAGTAAAGTACACACTCGGAATATTGCTGCTGCAAGGACGCGCTCAGAAAAAAAGCATGAGTGTTGTCCGAGGCAGACGCGTAAGGAGCACGCGATCTCGTCGACTGCGTAAAAGTGCGTAAGAGTATTTACGGGGGCATATATATAGGAACCTCCAGATTCGGAACGAGTAAGACGAGTAGAACGAGTAGCAAAACCTAGAGGATCGAGTTGCTATTCAAACTGCTTTGCACGTGAAATGCATGTAACCGCGGGTAATAGTGCGTTGAAAGAGTCTACAGACGTTTTTCATGATACTTCCGGTCTTCCCTAGAATGCACTATGTTTATAAACAAACTCGTTTCATAATACTTCATGTGGAGTATGTTTTTGATATGTAAACATTTTTACCGCATAATGGATGGTAATGCCCGTATCAGAGTGTTTTATTTTTTTCTTGCCGTAAGTATTAAGGGGGTTAGCAAAAGGCTTTTTGTGGAAAGTTGAAACAATTCTTGATTTTTTAAAAAATATAAGTCAAATGACAAGCTATGACACGCAGTACACTCAGAGAAAAGATTAAGTTAATTCAACAAAAGAGTTTGTTCAACCTATTTTCTTGCTTAAAAACTAAAAAGTTTGGTCAGCTCCAATAAACCTTTGGTTATATTTAGAAAACGCAACGAATTAATTTGTTCAATTGAAGGTAATTATTTATTTGAGTATGTGTAGTTGATTTAACTAAATGAATGTGTTAAGCGGAATATTAAATATATTAGAAAATGATTTGGTTAAAGTAACGAGATAATTTGGTTGATTTAACCAAACACTTCCACTAAACATACCGATAGTCACTTAACACGACGAAAAGTGTCGGAAAGATCGTGCGTCGTGTCGTGAGTTCCTGCAAAAATGAGTGCTACGAACACCTGGACACTCGCAGTGTCAAATGTATGCCAAAACTGGAGTATGCAACAATATGCAGTACATTTTGAACGATCGTACAACTTTGAGTTCGCAGGGTGCAGTTTAGTTCACCGGTGCAGGCCATCTAACCTCAAACTTCATAATTTCCGTCATTGATGAAAGAATCCTAAACAAGTGTATAGAAAAAGTATTTGGTGAAATTTCCGTTTGCTGATTCTGCAAGTGATGCTTATCAGAAGTTTTAATTAATCAGAAAAACTCTTTATATACATGCTGTACGACCGTTGATACGACGATTGTTGATCCAACCAAATATTTGTTTGGATCAACCAGATATTTGGTTGGATCAACCAAATATTTGATTGGCCAAATAGAAACGTATTTATTTGTTTGAGTGAAGAACTGGTCCAAATGGTTCTGAGTACTGTCTCAAAAATGTTTGAGGTTAAAACAGGACTATTTATATCTATTTGCAATTTACTTTATTTTTTGTTGCTCACAATTCCACAGGCCGAAAAAATTTGTACACAGAGACCGAGCTAGGTATAACTCCAAAGGTAAAGTAAGTAAACTGCTTTTCTCTCCTCATACACACCACTTGGAATTTACAAATATGTATTGCTAGTATTGAATATTTATAGAGTAAAGTGGGGCAATCGAATTTTTAAGTTAGAGCTTCTACCCAAGAGCTTTATAAAAAAACTTTGTTTTAAATAAACGTACCCAAATTCTTCAGAAGTGTTTTATGCATTCTTAGAAATGTTTTGTACATTCTTAGAAATGGTTTGTGCACTACATTTTGATGTTAAGTTACGAAAAAGATTTTAGCTTCCTTACTAGCACTGGTAAGGATAGTAAATATTATACTATTGAAATCTTTCATCACATATTATTATTTATTAATATTATTGATTATTTTATGATATATTATTATATTATATATTCCTATAAGTGACAAAGACATGCTACTTGCAGATTTGTATGTAAATTGAAACTAGACCCAGTGACAAGAGCCATGCATACTAAGGTAGGCCGAAGAAAGTGAAAAACATATAATCCTCTTGCCTGTTTTATTTGAAAAAAGTAAATATCTTTTTTTGCACATACAGAAATTGGTAGAAAGATTAGGTGAAGTTTATTTATATAATTTTATCTCTCTAGCCATCACCACAAGTGAAGATCCTCACAAAGTCGTCATGTGCGGTTCCCCACTTATGTCCATTAGTGTCCAAGGTCTTTTGTTTCAGGCGCCATTCACTCAACTGACACTCTTCTTATTAACTATTTTCCGCCATACTTTTCTGTCCTGGCATACTTCTCTAGCTTCTTTAACGTCCACGCATTTTTTCATGCAGGCTCTGGCGTTTCTATGGCTTCTTATGTCCCTTCTAAGTAGGGTCTCATGCACATATTCTAACCATTCTTTCCGCGGTCTGCCTCTGGGCACGCTGCCATTTACTTTACCTTGATATACTTGTTTCG
>JAAAKG020010952.1:0-13641 GCA_010014905.2 Druon quercuslanigerum | reverse complement strand
TTTAACAGGCCGCCCCCTCTTTTTCTTGCCCCCCCCCCCACCCCCCCCCTCCTCTCCATCACAGTTAACTAACATTCTTTGTATTATGTTTCAAAACATAATAGACGTTTTCTAAATAGTTTTTTTCAAATTAAGTACTGCATAGAAAAAAATTAAATAATATTTTGATGTAAGACTGAATGCTTTTTAATTATTTTTTTAGTCACAAAAATATTATTAAATTACTGATAAGAAAAAATTATTATGAGTTTGTTGTTAAGCTTCTATAAATATAAATTTTATTCGATTCTTGAGAAAATTAAAAAAGATTTTTGAATATTTTATATGTTCCAAAAAAGAAGCTACAAGATTTACAGAAAAAAATGTACTTTACAGGATTTTAACACACATTAGGAAAAATTATAGCTTTTCAAAAGAAATTTAGGACTTTTAGAAGTTTGGAAGAAAAAAAAATTTGATAAGTTTTCGGTAATGCTTCCAAGTTTCAAATTATTTTTATTATATTCGAAAGTTCCTAAATCCCTAAAAAATATTTTTAACGGAATCGAATTTTTCTTACAGTTTAAAAATATTATTTAAAATATAAAAAAATTGCCTTAACATCTTCAAAATTTTAAGAAAATTTGTTTGTTTACTTAAAACCTTTTAAAATTATTTTAAAGCTTCTAAAGTTTCTGTTTGAATTCTTAAAAAAGTCTGCATTTTAAAAAAATCTTGTAAAGTTTAAAATTAAATATTTCGAAATTATTACAAAGCTTCTAATTTTTTTTCGAATTCCTCAAAATGAGTTTTTCTCATAATTTAATTTTTCTTGTGTTCTTGAACATGTAAAAAAGCTGAGAAATTAGAGTATGTTAGCAAAATGTAAAAAACAGATTATTTGTATAGGAAACAGTGGCTCTTATTAGTTATTAGTTTAAATAATTATTTTTAAAGAAACTGAGATGCTTTTAGAAAATTCCAATTAAATTGCACATATCCTATCCTACATAAAGCACCTTTTGTCGATTTTTTTAGAACAAAAGAAGATGTTATATTTTCGTTGAATATCAATTGTTCTCTGAAAAAAATTTTACATTTAAACTATTTTTAATGATAAGTTATGACACGGTAATTAAAAATCCAACTAAGTGGTCAAGAATTCCAGATTAGTAGGAAATTTTAATGAAATTTATTTTTGCAATCAAAATATGAGTAAATAATAACAATTCAAAAATAAACCTTTCGAAAATATAAATTTCAAAAGAAAAGTCATTTTTAGATCTAATTAGAAATGATTCAATTTAAAATAGTTTTTTAATGTCATAATAAATGGATATTTAATTGATAGTTACGAAAGTAGAATCTTGTAAAATTTATATTTTAGTGTTATTTTTTACACGTCTCATACTTACCCACAATGACGGAAAACCTGAGCTCGTCGACGCACTACAAAAAAAATAAAAAATAATATAAATTATGGGAGACCACCCTATCAGTCGATAATGATCCTACAGTAGATAATTTTTTATTAAAATTGATCATGTGTGTAAAATAATTAATTTGATGTATTTAACAGTTAATACATGATACGTGTTAATATAATAAAATTGCAATTAATTAACCTAATAATTTAACTAATTTTTACTTAATAATTATTCGTTAGATATTATGTGTGCAGCAACTCGACGTGCACTATTGTGTTTCGGGTTGCATTACAGCGTAATCGATCCGTACGCGAGGGCTCCTAGGGACCCCAGAGAAACTGTTATGGTGTTTTGTGTCCTTCATAGTGTTTTTTGCCTTTGGCATTCGCTTTTAATATTTATTTATTAGAATAACCGATAAGCAAATGATTTCAATTGTACAATTATTTAAAAAATTGACAACAAAGAAGGTGGGCATACGGGTACGAAACAACGTGGATAAAGGTGGGTGTGCTCTAGGGTAGTCCAAAACTGCATTGGAAATTTATTTTCTTGAATTCTTATGCATTTCGCCCAAGAATGTGTTTGAATCCACACAAAAATAAATCCATTTTTTTCTGTCCTAAACAATGATATTTAGAGATGGCGCTAATCCCCATTAATCTTCAAACGTATTTCCCATAAGAAAAAGTGAATTTTTGTACATTTTATTCAGAATCATCAATGCTAGATGAAACGAGTTAAAACTCAACGTTTCTTTTCTCAATTAGCCATAAAGTCTGAATAAAATATTACTTTTGAAATATCACCCCCATAAGCATGTTTAATAGGGTACCAAAAAAAACACGAAAGTGAAAAATGTGTTTTGTAAGTTTTTAATGCCAGTTATGAGTTTTTGCGGTTTCTTAAATGCAAATTGTTTTTGATACATAAAATGGTGCTTTATACCGATAATTAGATATTTGAACACATCATTTAAATAATTCATTATTGTTTTTATCAATTTTCTCCTAGAATAGAGTTAGAAAGTAGCTGTTTTTTTTTAAATTGCCGCTTTTTGTCCAATTTTCAATTAGATTGATGTAATACTTAATTATTTTTTTAATAATAAATTTTGAGTTCGATAAAATGTTTGTTTTCTCAATTTTGTTATAACTTATTTTGAAAATATTCTCTTAGAATAATGCTAGAAAGTTGAGATTTTTCTAAAATTTCTAACTATTTGTATACTTATCACTTGGAGAGAGATAATAAATAATTTAATTAAGAAAAAATAATTATTTCAACAAATTATTATTTTTTATAACTATCTTCTTCTTTATTAATTATAGACAGTTGCGGTTTCTTCTGAAAATTTAAACTTTTTATCCACTTTTTATTGATTAGAATAATTCATAATGCACATTAACGAACGTAGTTTCTTAAACAATTTATTATTATTTGTAATATATAATATAAATAAACATTAGAGACAAGCGTATTCCAAACAATCTGTTTTTTGTGAAAATACCTAATTTTGTGAAATGAAAAAGATATTTGTAAAATTTATATTTAACTTTAATTCCCTTCTTACTAGATACGAAATTAAGAAAAAAATTTTACTACAAGTGGTAACAGAGTGCCGGAAGCAATTTTCTCACTGTAGTAACTCTACGTTTTTGTGTGAGATGTTAGAATCTGTTAATTATTATTTAATTGAGGACTTTTTAATCTTTATATGTGGGTCATTACATGGGAGATTTTCAATCAAGAATTTTTTTCTACAAGACATTTTTTTCGCGTCTTGTGTTCGAAAATAATCGTCACGTATTTTTTATTTCAATGTGATACTCGAAAATCTCGAGATATGATTTTTCAAAATTTAGTAATCGAGAAAAATCATTTGCTTTCAATCGCTCTCTGTAAAAGAAGTTTTTAAATAGAAAAAATTATTCTTGTACTGAAAATACGCAATCACCACAAGCATTGAAAAATTTAATTTTTTTCAAAATTCTCAACTATGCAAGACAAATTTGAGAATGGAGAAATGAAAACTTCAAGTGTTACGAATTTTTATAATCCGTCGCGCACGTTGCACAGCGAGCGAGCTAGCGAGGACATGGATTATAAAAATTCGTAACACTTGGAGTTTTTGTTTCACCATTCTCAAATTTTTCTTGCATATTTGAGAATTATGAAAAAAAATTTAAAAATTTATATTTTATTTATATTCGATGGCTAATTGAAAAAATGTTGAGTTTTAAAGCGATTCAGCTAATATTGACGATTCTGAATAAAGTTTACTAAAACGTCTTTTTCTATTATAGGAAATACGTGTTAAAACTTCTTAGGGCTTTCAGAAGCATGAAAATTAAAAAAAAAATTTTTTTTAGATCACCCTAATATGCACAGTGCACACGATATTAAAGTCTGAAAGTTGAAAAACTTGTAGAACTCTGATTAGTTTTAGTTTTATTTTATTTACTTCAATTAAATTGAGTTTCATTCTAAATAAATAAAAAAACTCCAGGAGGTCTGATTTATAGGGTTAAGAAAACCCCATAAGTTAAAACTTGGGGTTTGATAGTTTTTGGCGCTAATTATTCATTTTTACGGTTTTTTTTATATAAAAATTGTTTTTAATACAGAAAAAACTGCTTTATACCGATACTTAGATGTTTACATAAACTATTTAAATAATCAATTAGAGTTAACAGAAATAATTGTGTAAAACATGTATTATTATTGATTATAATATTCTATTAAAATAGTACTAAAAAGTTGCAGTTTTTCTGAAAGTTTAAATAATGCTGAAAAATTGCGGTTTTTTCGGATAATTTTCGGAAATAATTTATTTTTGTTTTTAAGTATTGTTATTAAGTATATTGTTTTTAAGTATTTATGCATCTTTTCGCGTAAGTTGTATTCATATAAGGTAATACCTCTAAACGTATAATACTGTGCTCCTCCCGTATGTTTCACTTGACTTTATTATTAAATGCCAACAATTTTGGTTTATTCGAACTTGATTAATTGAAAATAATTTCAAAAGCACCTCCCCAACACAAATTCGGAGCTGCACACTTTCCATTCAGAACTGCACACTTGTGCAGAGCTACACGTTAGATTATGCTCTGCAGATAATTGCTAAAAGTTTGCGGTTTTGTGGAAATGTTTAAGTTTTTTTGCATTTTTAATTATGAGCAATTAATAAATAAACAATGAAGAGATTAATTTTTAAAACAAAATTCTTTGTTTTTTAATATATAGTTTTATAATGAAACAGATATTTCAAATATTCTCTTCAAATTTTCAATATGGATCATATTAAACGTAATTTTTCGTGAGCTATTTCCTGGAAGCGTTTTTATTTAAAATAAGATTAATGTTTATTACTTGTTCCTATCCAAAAAGTCAAGGAAAAGCTAACAATTTTAGAAAAAAGTGGACCTTTCTAGGTTTACTCTAACAGACGACTGTTAAAAACCACAATAAATTGTTTCAACAAAAATTAAAAATTCAGAAAAAACCACAAGTACCTCTTATTAATTATTATCTCGCTAAGTAAAAGTGGACAAAAAAATATTTAAGTAAAAAAACGCAATTCGTTTGGAATTAATATAAGAGAATATAGTTATAAACAATAATAATTTGTTTAAACAATTATCTTTGTTAAATTTCATTAATCCTAAAAATGAAAAAGTGGAAAATTAAGAAAAATCCGCAACTATCTAGAATTACTATAGAAGATATTTAAAAATAATAATAATTTGTTTAAATAACTACATTAACTAAATTTCATTAATCATTCTCACACTTTAAGAGAAAAGTGGACAAAAAGTTGAAAGTTTTATAAAAAAGTCGCATGTTTCTCTTATTGTTCAAAAATAATATTATTTAAAATAATAATCAATTGTTTTGACAATTACTTTTGTTAAACCGAATTATTTATTACCGGACTCTGATTGACAAGTATGCCAAAACTAATTATGTTTAATAATAAAAAGTCTAAATAATTATTTCTGGATAATTTAATTGTTGATTGTCTCGAATTAACTGAAAAGATAAAAATAACTTTAAAAATTTAAGAAAAAATCGTGACTTTCTGACTCTATTCTGAGAGAAAATTGCTAAAAAGAATAATAAATTGTTTAAAAAGCCTATGAAAACATCTAATTATTAGTAAAAAGTAGTATTTTATGTATTAGTAACAATTTGTACTCAAGGAACCGCAACAAAAAATCATAATTAGCGCCGAAAACTTGCAAAACAGAATTTTTCACTAGTGGGGTTTTTTGGGACACTAGAAAACAGCTTTATGGAAGTGAAATTAAAAAAAATAGATTATTCATTTGTATTCTATATATAATTTTGAAGGAAAAGTTTGAACTCCATGTCAATTCACTTATTACTAACGGTTCTCAATAAAATTGATAAAAACGTCTTTTTTACTTGTGGGAGAAACGTGTTGAACTTTATATGGGATTTGAGAAACCTCTAATTACTTAAAAACGGATTTTTTTATTTTTTATCTGAAATTTCCAGGATAAATTTATTAAATGAAGCTCCAGAGCTCTTTAAAAAAAAGTGGATTTATTAATTACTTCTAGAGATATTCCACTTTTTTGCCAATATTTAACCGATTTTGCATTAAATATTTTGGAATTAATCAAAAATAACTGCTGTACATATGTATTATCAATATATTATGAAGTGAATTTAGCAGATTTAGAAAACATGAAAAATGTAATATTTTTAGTAATTCAAGCGGTCTGAAGCTTACATTATTGAACCGATTTGTAAAAAATTTCCAATCTAACTCTGTTAGGTGAATATCTAGAACTATTCCTCGTAAAAAAACTTCCATTTTTTTATTAACTCAGGTGACCTGGATCTTAATTAATTAATTTACTCTAGATGTTTTTGCCCATATTTATTGCTTCTCCAACTGAAATCATAAATTCTGGTTTTGACATGATTCAAATAATAAACAAGTGAACAATAAATACATAATTTTCGTTGAATATTGGCTAAAATTAAGAATGATGAAACACCAATAAATGATCCAATTTCTGTGCTCCGTTTCATGAAAATAAAGGAGAAAAGACTGAACAATTTTCCCTTCCTCTCCGACTTCCTTTGACTACAAGAAGTTTCCACTTAGTGAAACTTTTTCTTATTCACAGGCGCTACTTGAAGAAAATTGAACTTTACCGTGCATTTCGGTATTCCTTTTTTTGTTACACTATCTTGCCCTAAGAAAACTACCTTTCGAGAAGAGAATTCTGGACATTGACTAGATCACTAGAGTGAATAAGAAGCCGATAGATGGTATCGTTTGTCGGATTCGCACAGGTCATGCTTGTCCGGCAACCACCAAGAAGTTTCAGTCTCTGGATTTTCTCAATAGAAAATGGCTTTGACGATGAAAGGGTCTGCTGATCGTCAATTCGAAGGGTTGCCATGGCGTGGTGTACGCGAAAAGACTGAAAAGCGAAGGTCGAGATAAGTGACAAGTTGAGGGATTGTGGCGAGAGTATTGTTCGCAGTCCTATTCGTGAAGTGAGCTTTAGTTTAGTTTTAGTTGACGTGTTTCAGTTTTTAGAAAACCGGAACCACCCTCTCTTATATTCAATAACTCAATTCCTATTCTCCAGCAAAGAAAGTAACATGTACTTTTCTTTCAAGGACGAACTTCTAGAGAAATGGAGTTTACATTCTAAAATTATTTTACTTTGAGTGGAGTTACTGAATAATACACAAATATTAGAAATAGAAAACAAGCGGGGAAACACAGTAAATCCCAGATATATTTCTAATCTGAAGGTTGAGAAAAACATTTCAAACATTTGACAAAGCATCCGACGTATGACACTTTATATCGCGAGGCGAATTCAGAGCATTATGTTTAGTTGAAAATGCAACTGTTTTGTTAAAAAGTCACCTCTTTTGGCCAGCAAGCTACTGGGTTGAAAACTGAACGACTTTTGGGTTAAACTCTTTTGTTAAAAAAAATTCCTAATTGATCGGAAATGGAATGAATAAAAATGTATATCTTTAACTACAGGGATATTTTTTCAGCTGATCAGTAAGCTAATCAACTTTTTATCTTGTGTTTGAAGATGCAAAAGACTTCTGCAAGTGTTCTCAAGTCTATGAGCGGTCTCTTTTGTTCTGCCTTGAAGCAGAATTAAACGAATAAAGGAACACTTTGTCTTGTTCCGATTTCCCCTCAAGTGAACAAATCTTTCTCTCTTCACCCTGAAGGAATTTCTCTGTTTTTTCAACATTGCAGACGAGGGTGTTTTCCTCGCGCCGCGTACGTCGAAAATCCTTTTCATAACCGTTCGATAATACTGCAGCGATATCTCGAATAGCACATAGATAGTACAAACACATAGAAAGAAATTGCATTTTAGTTGCGAGTGTAAATATGTACATGTACGTGGAGCTGGAACTCAGATGTCATTGTTTTATCCAGAGTCCACGGTTACAGGGCTGCCTCAAACCCCGCAATTCCCAAAAGGGCTGAACGACAAGACCCCTATAATCGAATTGTCCAGGTCGCCAGTTTGCACTCCGGCCAAAAACACCACGAAACTGCACTTCTCTTCCAAACCTGCATTTCTTGCTCCCATGTCAATAAGCCCGATTCTCATCAGATCAGTTTTCATTTTTGGGTTAAACATACACGTTTTCTTATTTTTAGCTCTTATGCGACAAAGTTAAATTAAACCCGTTTTATACTGACGGCAGTAGCTAGGTGGTGATCCTCGACTCGTTGAGATCTTCGAGTGTTAAGCATTGAGGGGTGCGGTTAGGTCTCGGATGGGTGACCGTGTTTGGGATTTTCTCCGTTTATTCGTGCTTTAAAGAGAAATTGTAAGTTTCACTGAGCATCTAAATGACTGCAGCGACATCTATAAAAAAAATCGGAAATACAGCCTAGTGCCCCCTGGCAAATATAATTACAAACTCATACCCGAAAAATCGGTATAGTATTTGTATTTAAGATAATACAGTATTGGAAGGATGAAAATTTAATTTTAAAAATTCCCTGATATTTCCTTTGGCATTTTTACATTTTTCCTAAACACTAACATTCAAATACGAGAATTTTTATCTTCTAATATTTTTAGGATCATTTATAAACGATATGAAAATGTATCTCAGACAGAAATTCAAAATTTTTTTAATTTATTTATTTTAAACAAAACGAAATTACTTTTCTACCATAAAATATCACTTTTTAACAAAAGAATTGAATTTTAAACTTTAAAAAATTCTTTGTCGACGGAAAAGTATAATAGTTGATATTTACACCAAATAAGATTAAATTTCATTTAAAAAAACACGAATTTTAAAACCAACAAGGTGAATTTTCAAGAAAGAATGATTTTTCAAATATGAAACAAAAAAACTTCACCAAAATTGTTGAATCTTTAAGCCAAAAGAAAAATTTTCTGCACGAAAATTGAATTTTCAGCTAAAAAATTAATTGTCAACAAAATATTTAAATTTTCAATCAACGACAAATTTTCAAGAAAAATTATGAATCTTTAACCAAACAATCATTTTTTAACAAAGGACTTCGCACAATTAACATTAAAATCCGGCACCGGTCAAATTGGCTGAAATTGCAATATAATATACACGGTGACACATTTTAATCTATAATCCCAAGTATCTTCTAAAATACTTTATCTACCAAGAAAATGGAGGTACGACCCTTTTCTTAAATGAGAACCCCTATTTTTGTCCCGAGCTCGACCGACTGCGCTTCAATAAACGCGTGCGTGATCAACAACAGTATCATGCACGCGTTTATCGAAGCGCAGTCAGTCGAGCTCGGGAATGTGCTTCTTCCGGACTCCTGTGATTCCAGCGTCGGACGGGACGAGCTCTTTCTTTTGGATTACAACATTGGTTCCAGGGTGTTTGGTACCCCCCTGCACCTGGATTTTTTTCTGATATGTCTGTTTGCATCCTCGAGACGCGTCAAATGACCTATCTAAGAACCTGCTGTGTCCTCTTATGGCCTACCAATAGCTGTTTATAATTTTTTTTACATTTATTGTTTCCCTTGTTTATATGAGGAAAACTTGTTTAATGTAAGGAATACCACAAGACTTTATATGATGTATTGGGTCACGTTTTCGAGACGCATCGATTGACCTACTGAATAACCTTTCATGACCTCTCAAGATCCAGCAATACCTATTTATAATATTTGAAAATGTAATATTTAATTTCTTTATACGAGAAAACTTTTTTTTATATTTGGAATATAACAGTACTGTATTTAATGTACATAATTGTTTTCATCTGCGATCCGCGTTGAGCGACTTTTTGACGAATCTTCGATAGCAGTTCGTGACCAATTAATAGCGACTCATAAAATTTAAAGAAAGTTTACAGTGTTTATAGTAGCCATTTTGTAATCCTAGAGTATAGCACTATAGTAAGTTAAAAATTTGTTCGTTATAACGCAACACGGCATTTCCATTACTTTCTTTTGTTAAAGAAAAACCTCATTTTATAAGGAAGCAAATTTATTTGATATCTATGGCTATGAAGAAGCAAAGTGCTCATAAAATAAGCATAAATAAATATACCCCATAGTGATTGCACCCATAGTACTTCGCAGCATAATTTTATTTTTTATCTCAGATGAAAATAATAATGTTTCACTGAATAAATAAAAATGAAAATTTTCTACATAAAAAAACTTTTCTTACAGTAAAGGTAGTAAAGATCTAGATATAAGTAAATTGAAAAGGCACATGCGATAACAAAAGTTGAATGGAAATAAAAATTGAAAAATAGTCCAGCAGCCGGAATCGAGCCGAGAACTATGCGGTTGTAAACTCGAAACGCTGTCACCTGAACTAACCGGAAGTTGAAAAACTCTCCCATTATGGTCCATGTAATGGTCGTCGATTTTTCTAAATTCTTTTTTCTGGAAAATGACTGAAAAGCGCATCTTTATTAGTTTAGCATCCTGCAACTTTGGCAATTACTTATTTATCAGGAGGATTACGAATCCAAACAAAATTCAGAAGGGTGTAAGTTTCCCTTTATGAGGATTTAAAATTTTTTAACTACTTTCAACTTTAAACTTTTAATGTAGATCATTTTTAAATTGTTGCAATTTTTCATATTTATTTTATATTTGATTCTTCACATTCTGTTGAAACTCAAAATATTGATACTTCCTGTTCAAGCTATCAACGATGTTTTTATCACAATTTCTTACAAAACTTCTTGGACCCTCCATAATTCAATGTTTTATTTTGAAGGCTATATGATGATCGAATCGGTCTGATTCAGAAACATACCGAATTTTCAATAAAATTTTCTGGATGAAGTCAAAACAAAAAGATTTTTTCCTTCAGTAATGCCAATATAGATCCTCTAAGATTGCAAGATTTTCAGTGAAAAAATTTAATTTGTGTCCATTTCTATTCTGCATATATAGGCGTATATATATATATGTATTCTTCGAAGTCCCATAGTTTAATTAGTTTGTATTTTCAATTATTAACATAATAATTAAATGCTTCTTAGATTCGAGAAATGTTGTCTTGATTTTTATTTTTTTTCAAAGCGTTGAAGGTAAACAAATTTGTGAACAATAATCTGAATTATCGATAGTTTTCTACCGACTAAATAAAGAAGATTGCACCTTCGTTCTTGGAATTTATCTCACTTTTCTTCCTTCCGCTTTCTGTCTCAGAAATACTTTTTCCCGGGCATTTCTCACAATTCGCGAGCTCGCTTCAACTAATAGATTCTGATTTCCCGTCGCGTAGCACCACTGTGACACGAGCAATTTTTCGATTACGCGAGCGTAACTTGCACGTCGTATTCATTCTGAGTTGAGATAGTGTCACTTTGAGCAAACGGGATAAGATAAAAAATCTCGATTGTCCTTAGAATACGTCCAAAGCGTTTTTAAAATTGGCTTCGAACGTTTAAAAACCATTAAAACGGTTCCACACTAATTTTCGGTTTCTGCATTCTGTTCTCCAAAAACAAATTTTTTAGTTTTGGATTTATTCCAATTTCAAACTTTTTCTGCTTTGGCCCTTTAATAAGAAAATTTTGAGGATATTTAATATCAAAATGAAAATCTGAACTTTGAAAGCTACAATTGAGCTGTTCTCTGCTAGAACAGCTGCATTAGGTAATATAGTGGTAGTCGAGAAGACGCTAAAAGAAAAATAAATTTAATATTTTAAGCTGTTAAAATTAAATAAAATAGGTTTTCAATCATTTTGAAGTCTAATCATTCACGTACGTTTTTATAAATAGTTATGTTTTTGCGGAGAGCATATATTGGTTACTATTATTATTACATTTTTCTAACAAAATTAAACATTTTGAACGTCGGTGAAAGTTTCAAGTCAATGATTCATAATGAAAAGTCTTGCTTTTGTCGTTATTTTGAAAGGATTTTTTTTTCTAAATTTAATTAAAGATTAAGGCTGCATACTATGCTGATATAGGTGTATAGACCATATCAAAATTTATCTTTTTTCGGTACTCTCTGGCTGTCATTTGGGTACTAGGGTGATCCAAAAATTAATTGGAAATTTTTTTTCTTTTATTTTTCTAAATATAGCCACCCAATTTTTTCGAATCCATAAAAAGATCATTTTTTATTTAAAATTATATTTAGTGGTTCCTGCTGCTATTTTTAATACAAATTGTTTCCAATACATAACGTACTAGTTTTTACTATTAATTAGATTTCTGCATTAATTGATTTAAACATTTTAATATTGTTTTTAGTCATTTTCTCGTAGAATATAGTAATAAAGTGGCGAGGTTTTGTGAATTTTTCATCTTATTTGAAGCCTTTTAATTGAAGTTATCTCATAATTAATTAAAGTCAACAAAAATAGTTGTTTAAACTACGTGTCATTATTTTTAATAATATTCTCATTGGATAATGCTAAAAAGTTGCGGTTTTACTGAAACGTTCAACTTTTTGACAAATTATCTCTTAGACCGAAGTGATTATTACTATTATTATTACACCATTAAGCCGTTTTCCTTTTGGGACAGGAGTGACTCACTCGGAGAGGACGGCAGTAATGTCAGGAAGGGATTATAGAATTTTTAGATTGATCTAGAATTCTCCTGTTTTTTATTTAAATAACACGTTCATTCCACAACACTGCTCTGACCCAGGTTGCTGATCAATCTCTCTAGCAATCACCCCAAGTGAAGATCCTCACAAAGTCGTCATGTGAGGTTCCCCACTTGGGTCCATTAGTATCCAAGGTCTTTTGTTTCAGGCGTAATTCACTCTACTGACACTCTTCTTATTAACTATTTTCCGCCATACTTTTCTGTCCTGACATACTTCTCTAGCTTCTTTAACGTCCATGCATTTTTTCATCGAGGCTCTCATGTTTCTAAGGCTTCTTATGTCCCTTCTAACTAGGTTCTCATTCACACATTCTAACAATTCTTTCCGCAGTCTGCCTCTGGGCGCGCTGCCATTTACTTTACCTTAATACACTTGTTTCGTTAGTCGTTCATCCTTCATTCTCTAATCATGTCCGAACCATCTTAACCAATTTCTTTCTTATGTGTCAGCTAGCGTCTCTTCCGCACCACATTCTTTAAGGATTATAATTTATTCAATATAACTAAGTAGTTGTTTAAACAAATTATTATTTTTTTTAACTGTCTTCTGAAATAGTAATGCTAGATATTTACATTTTTCTCAAATTGTTTTCCACTTCTTTCTTAGGTAGATAATAACTAATGCAAGTTAACAATCATAATTATTTTAAAAATTTATTATTGTTTATAATTTTATAACTATCTTCTTTCAGGTGATGATTAGAAAATATTCTTCAAATTTTCTATTAAGATCATATTAAACGTAAATTTTTCCTAAATTAGTTAGAGATTTCTGCGCATAATATGCGGGAAAACTCTGATGGACAAAGTAAGTAACGACATAATCCTTAAGGAATGTGGTGCGGAAGAAACGCTAGTTGACACATGGGAAAGAAATCCGTTAAGACGGTTCGGGCATGTTGAGAGAATGAAGGATGGACGACTAACGAAACAGGTATATCAAGGTAATGTAAAGGGCAGCGTGCCCAGAGGCAGACCGCAGAAGGAATTGTTGGAATCTGTGAATGAGACCCTGGTTAGAAGGGACATAAGAAGCCATAGAAACACGAGAGCCTGCATGAAAAAATGAATGGACGTTAAAGAAGCTAGAGAAGTATGC
>JAAAKG020010941.1:0-21018 GCA_010014905.2 Druon quercuslanigerum | reverse complement strand
GAAATTAAATGTTCACTCAGGATATATATTTTAAAAATTAAAATTCAAGACTTCATTTTCAGGAGCTTAGGGGCCTCGCCACGCCAGCAAAATAATTCTATCTCTCCTTTTTGCATCCGGCGCCTCAATTGTCATAGAATATTATGTACAATTTACATAAATGACTGCAAATTACAAGTATTTTGGAGATTACGACAGAATTAAATATAGAAAAAGTATTGATCAGAATATATTGTTATAAACAATGATTAAGAAACTTGCTTTCTGATGAAAAGTATGATTCACATTTTTAAACAATTATAAAATTATAATTATATTATGATAATTAAATTTAACTTATTAAACAATTATAAAATTATAATATTATTATTATAATTGAACTTCACTTATTATTTCAACGTAATGCCTGGACTATATTGATACTTGTTGATCACGTTCCCAATTCCTCAACATGTTCTTCTTATTGATTCAATATAATTAAAAATGATACCCCTTTACGTCATTTTATCAAAATGTTCTGTTATACACGTTTTAAGTGTCATAACTTTCTTAAATTCTTATAAAGAGTGTTAATCACGTTTCTTGCAACTGGTATTTAGTTTTTTACTATTGAATTGGGAAAAACAAAGTTTTTTTAAAATTCCAGCCAAAATTCTGCTTGACTATGTGAGCGCTTTAGCTGTCGATTTTTTTCCGAATAGTTGGTAACCAAAAAATAAGTCTAACATTTTTTGTAAACGAAACTTTAAGTGAAATTTAGAAATAAATTTAATTTTTTTTCACTTTGATTTTTTTAAAACATGTATTAAATGACAACTCAAAATCTATCACTTGAGCAGGATGATTTTGTGTAAGAACTGAAAATTCTAGAAGATTTGTTCGTAAAAAATCTCAATCTGCTAAAAACAATTCACGGAGATAACTGTTCAAACATATCAATTTTGTTAAAAAATAATTTGTCTGTAGCGTTTTAATTTGCCAATGGGTTATACTACAGAAAAGCTGACAGCCAAAAAAGTTTTAGTGTTGCTCAGAGATACTAAGAATAATTAATTGAATTTGTTTTTTTATAATGACTAAAATTGTTTTCAAAAAGTTGTTTGAGCAAAAACTGAAGAGTATTATAAAAAAATAACCAAGATATTAGCATCTTGGGTTTTTTTTTCTGACCTGTCTAACCGCAATTATATCGAAGAATTAACAATTAAGACTAATCAAATTAGTAGAATTTGGCCAATTTAGATTCAGAGAGCACATTTCCAGAACTTTTGTTTTATGTTTTGTTCTTGTTTTGAGATGACGAGATTTAGTTGATTATTTCTGGAACTGTAGCCGCAGTATTTTTTTTAATCAAATAAATGTATTATTTTAATTTAACCAAACATTGCCACACTATCATTTTATTTTATTCAAAGAATAAAAGAACGTCATTATTTGAAATGAAAAACATTTTTAAGTATCATAAACAAAGTCAAAGAAGGAATTTCTTAGATGGAAATATAAGCTTTCCATGGATAAAGAGGGAACAACATTTTTTTTAAATCATATTGATAAATAGAACTGGAATAACCTTCAATTAGAACTTTGATAAGAAAAGCATGTTTAATATATCTGTTTTAGACACATTTTACAGGTGTTTTTATTAAATGCAGAGAACAGGTTTGTCAAAGTTTATGTTTCTCTTGGTTTTCAGGTCACTGGCTCAAAAGTTTTAGTATTTAAATGGCTCGACCTCAGCACCAGGAGTCAGTACAAAAAAGTGAAAGGATTGTTTTTTTCTGCTAGAAGTATAACTTTCTGTCTTTTCGGGTATATTTATATACCTATACGTTAACGATGATCCTACCTGTTGTTGGGGTTGTTTCTTTGCGTGAGTATATTTCAAGAAATTTGATTAATTAAATTATTGTTTTGCATTTTCGTATTCATTGATTTTTACCATGTTATCGGAATTTACACATGAAAAATTTATAAACCGTACTTTAAAAAAGAGAAAATGTACTATTTTCTTGCATTGCAAGCTGCTTAGATTTTTTCAACTACACAACTAGCATTATTTCATAATAAATTATACTTTGATGATTCACTTATTGGACAAAATTGATTAATTGTCAAGTCCTTTTACTAACATTTTAAAAATAAACATCTCCAAATGAATACGGCAAAAGAATTTCTTACCTTATTTTGTGGATCAAATGATAATTTTTTGTTGTTACAGATTCTTTTGAAAACCGAGTTCTGTTATGCAAAGTTGTTGTTCTTTTTCTACTTTTGTAATTCCTTTTTTTTCGTGAAATATGAAAAGAGATTTTTACAGTAGAATATTTTGTTGAACCAATAGAGCCTAGAGCACCAAACGATTTGATAATTAATATGATATTTATTTTGTGAATTTTCAGTAGGATGGGAGCAACATCAACATAATAAACATCATCCGAGTAACCCAAAAGGGGAACTAAGAGTATATTATAATATACGGAAAGACGAATTAATAGAAGATTGTGACAAAGCTTACGTCGATAATGACATTAGATGGCAAAAAATAAAAAAAGCTCTTTCAGCTGCTAATCGGGATATGACGTTGAAACTTTATGACCGAGATGAATGGGTGAAGTTGAAACATAAGGATGAGTACGAGGCGCAAAGAAATGTCATCAAAACAGCGCTACGATGCGCGGATAAAGATAAAGTGAACGAAAAACTTGAATTCTTTAAGAAATTGTAAGTTCGTTTAATATTTTTTACCCTATTTCTGAACTATATTTTTAGTTATAGTTTTTTGATTTGTATATTATATAAGATATACATACATTTAAGTTGAATATTGTTTCAGTCACAGCAGGCACCACGACAAGAAAAAATGAAAAGAGTGTCCGGAGAACAGACAGTATATATGATGACTTCGAATGTTTCTGCAATCTAATTATACAATATTTTTATTATAAGTTTATTTATTATGGTCGGTAAGCGATCGTCTCTGAATTTTAGTGCCCTGGACTATACATAGATTTTACTGTGATTTCCTTTGTATGCTTCAAATAGCAAAAATTGTAGATGAATACTAGTGCAGATATTTAAAATAAGCGCGAATCCGCTAAGGCTTAGTCTAGACTTAATAAAGTCTTTTCTTTGTTTATGAATGTAATGTAATGTAAGAGCCAAACTATGTAAGATTTAATAAAAAGTTATTATCATCAGGAGACTATTACCTTAAATTTTTATATTAAAAAGTAAGGTCTTACGTCTAAACAAGGCTAATCTAACCATTAACTTACGTCAATAGTATATTTTAATATTTTAACAATAATTATTATCAATGAGAAGAATCGTTAGAGAATTTTTTACATCTATTCATAATGCGAACCTTGAAGCTCGTAAAGCCTTATGGTTTTCAGATAAACATGGTCTAAATGATGACAAAGCTTTTTTATTGACGATTCATAAGGCAAAAACTCTTATTTGTACCATTGTCAAAAAGGTAAGCATAATTACTGCAGGCCAGAGCCACATGTCACAAATAATGTGCACGTATAACAACCAGACATTTGTAAGTCATTTAAAATATTATATTTTCAAGCTTTCTAAATATTAATTAATTTTATATTTGGAGAAAGGCTTGCATTTTTTACCATTATTCACAATACTTTTCTTACAACTAAGGACAATTTTAGAGCATCTGAATACTTTTTATTAAAATTTATTTTTAGATAAATGAGCGTACAAAAATTTATTAGAAATATGGTTCTTCTAGTGAATAAAAAATAATGTATATGTCGTTTAATATTATGTAGAATAATTAGGATTTTGGGTAAACCCCTAGAGAATTAGCTAAGCGAGGCATTTGTGGAAAATCCCTAATCTATTCAGGAATTTAGAATCCATTTAGTAATTTCTCTAAGTTCCTATGGCGTTTTAGGTATATAGAAAAATCTTGAATTTTTAAATTAAATTAGCCTTTATTTTTTTTATAACTCGTATGATGTTATTAATATGATAACAAGAAGGCGAGATTGATATTTAAAAAAAAGTAAGGTGAAGTCGTTAGATGTATCGTCTAGTTCTATCTTTTCGTAATTTTCATCTAGTGTTTTTTTTTATTTTAACACTGCCCATTAACTTTGTTCTTTATTATTGAATTAATTTTTCATAAATATCATCAATGAACAACATGCGACTGCCATAAGTATTGTTGCATTTATTAATTTACTTTTCACTTTCCGGTCTTTCACAACCGGTCTACTTGCCGTAACTAAAATTTCACCACGATTAAAAGAAAAATATATAATTGTCTTCTCATTTTCTTAAAGTTAAGGATTTTTAACACATGCGGTACCAGAATTGCATAATAGAATGAGGAGACTTTCGAACATCCATGAAAGCATCTTTATTTTTTATTTACAACACAGCTTTCTCAAGCTAAATGTATTTTAAACACCTGGACTACTAGGTTTAATTATCAGAAAGAATGGACCTTTTAACTTAAAATTAATGCCTTAAAAATTAATCCCTTTTCATGTTTTTTGTAATTTCATTTTCCACTAAAAATGTAACTATTTTGTTAAAAATTTGCGTAAATTCACCTGTTTTGGTAGAAATTTAATTCTTTGCTTTAAAGTTCAACAATTTGGTGAAAAATTAATCGCATTTCTCACTATTTCTCACTAGTTTGTGAAAAAATTGTGAAAACAAGCATGTAAAAGTGTTGGCAATTGAAATCAATTAATTTGTGTAGGACATCTTTATATAAAAAAGTATTATCATTAGCTATCTTCTAGTTTCATCTTAAAAACAAACCCCCTTTGTTAACCATAGTTTTGCCTTAATTCTATTAAAATATCAGACTTTATAGTCCGCATTAATAATCCCAAAAGAGTGGAAATAGAATAATTTGTCAGAAACGCTTTACATTCTTACTATTTCATGTCAAGAAAAACCAAATAGTTATATTTTAATGCAGAAGAGACCAAAGTAGGCCAAGAAAAAATTGGCTTAAAAGACAAAATGTTCAACCAACATGTTTATTTCTAGCTAAAATTATGACTTTACTACATGGCTCCTAATTAATTCTCACTAAAAAATAATATATTGGAATTTTTAATTAAACAAATTAAGTTTAAATGTAACAAAAAAGTTTTCAACCAAATATTTAAACTTTTAACCAAAGATGTAAATCTTATAAATAAATTATTTTTTAACAACGTGCTTCACCTTTCAAACAAGTAATTAGATATTCAACCAAAAATGATAAATTTTTATATTTTGTGTTTGGAAAATAATCAATTTTTTCAAGAATAATTTTATGCAAAAGAACATGAAAAATATTCAATCATTAAAAAATAGATTTCCAAACTATCTCACTTTCCGGCTCATTAGAGACATAAATATTAATAGAAAAGGAAAAAGAGGAAGAAAAAAGGAAAGAGTCAACCAAAAACCAACCTCACATTCTTTCTCTTTCTCCTTCCTTTTTATAATACTTTGGGACCAAGATGTTTCGAGGCCCATTTACCAATTTCACTAATTCTGATTAATGTAAGAAAAAACAATTTAAAAATTCTATTTTATATATTGTTTGAACGTAAAATAATTAAAAATGAGCACGAACAGAAAAGAAATATTTTTTATGTGCAGCGTGTAACATCTCGACGCAAACTAACTTCTTGAACCGAAAGAAAACTTCTTAGAGATTGTCAGGTTTTCAAGAAGAAATATTTGTTACATTAAGAGGAAAAACAGAGAGATAGAAAGAGAGAGAGAGAGAGAGTCAAAAGGGGACAAAAATGCGAGCGAAAATTTTAGTGTTTTTGCTCTTGTTATAAAAAACGGTAAAGGACTCAATTTTTACGAGCGACACTAATTCATCCTGACCAGGACAACTCTTAATAGGACACCTGTTGACCAAAGTTTAAAACTGGATTCCGCAGGAAATGCATTTTTTATGAATTTCATGAATAGAAGTTTTTTACTTATTATTTTATTTAGTATTATGAAACAATTCAAAATATTTTTCATTATGAAATAAAAACGAGTGCAACCATATATTCGGAATTACAATCATCAAAGAAATATAATAAAAACCTAACAAAATAAAACAACTAAAACATAATATTCAGAGAGTATACTATCAAAAAAAAAACATAAGACATTGAAAAACCATAAGTCTGAAATAATATTCTTACTGGAAAAAGAAAAATGACACAGTGAAAACATGGAGGTATTATTATAATTATGATGATAAAAATGTGAAGGTACTGAATGGTACATGATAAGAAAATGCACATATTTTTAATATATGGCATTCATCCTCTGATAATTTTTAGTTATAAGTAATAAGGGCATAGTGAACTTATTTTTAATGAGTTTTGTGGTAATTGTATATTTAAAATAAATATTATATTATAGTAATATAATAAAAATACATATATACTCACAAGCTTAAGAAAATATTAAATGATGAATATTGATAAAATTACGGTGGTACTCAATGGTACATAATAAGAAATTGCAAATATTTTTAATATATGGCATTCATCCTCAGAAAACTTTCGTTTAAAAGTAATGAGGGTATAGTGACCTTATTTTTGATAAGTTTTATGGTTATTTTGTATTACAAATTGTCTAGGATGACATCTTAAATATATTATATGATAGCCATTTTAATAAATATACATATATACATGTAAGTCTGAAAATATGTAAAAAGATGAATATTGAGGAATAAAGATCATAGTACCCAGATTGAAAATCAATAATCCAAACATAATACATTTCTAAAAATTTCTAACATTAAAATATTGTTATTTATTTAAGTTCAATTTTTAATATTTTATTAATATAAGAATCTAATAAAAAGATTTCTTTCATGAAAATTAAGGTAACATTCACAACTCAATTAAAAGAAATAATACGATATTTATAAGCAAAACATATAGATTGGAAAAGAATCACATTTTTAGTGTCTCTCTTTAAAATTTTGTATTTTGAGATTGAAAAATAATCAATTTTTTCAAGAATAATTTTATGCGAAAGAACATGAAAGAGATTCAATCATTAAAAAATAGATTTCCAAACTATCTCACTTTCCGGATGATTAGAGATATATATCTCCGTCCTTTTTATACTACTTGATTAAATAGTTGATTTTTCGAACAGAAAGATTAAACTCCCACCAAATAGAATAATTTTTTATTTAACAATTCAAATTATAAACAAATTATACAAAAATATTTTTCCCATCAAATTGTTGAATTATCAAGTCAAAAGGAGGATCCAGTTAAATTTTCAAGCCGCAAATTTGGCGTTTTGAAAAAAGATTGATTGACTACCAAAGAGGTGAAGTTTTGACTACAGTGATGAATCTTTAACAACAGCAAAAACTAGATTTATAACAAAGTATTTCAATAATAATAGTAGTAGGTCTTTATCGATGTGCTTGCAAAAAGTTTAAAAAAGTTTTTCAATTTAAAACTTGTCAAAAGGATAAAGTTTGAATGTTGAAAATAGCAATATAGATTCATTTGTCAAAGAATTTTGTTTAAATAATTATCAATTATTATTAAATCATAGCGAAAAGTTAATAATAAATAAAAAAATGGTTGCTAACAATATAAAATATATTTTTTCATCAAAATATCTTTTAAAATTTCAAAGTCAGCTATTTACAGTTGATCGAGTTGAAAACACAAAATTTGTATGTAAAAAAAGACAAATTGTGCACTTTTTTATTCAGGTTGTAACAACCATTATAAATTTGTATTGAATTTGCATTAAATAGTAAATTATTTATCAACTTTCCATAATGTCGAACCTCCATGAACCCCCTGTTTTTTTCAAATTTCTACGTTTTGAGACCTTTTGAGCCCAAAAAATAGGTTTTTACGAATGTGTCTGTCTGTTCATCTGTCTCCATGTCTGTATGTCTTCCTGTCTATCTGTGTGCATGATAATTGTTGAAAGATTTAATCTTTTAGATTGGCCTTTATTGTTTCACTTTTTTACTGTCGCAAACTGAAATTTAAGTTAATTAGCCAGCGATTTAGCATTATAATTAAAAAAGATAGAGTATTTTCAAAGTTGTGAAGACCTTTTTTCAATATATAACAATTCTACATACTGTTCGTAGTACTCGGAAATTCGAATAATTTATCTTTGCGTCTTTTTTGATAAAAATAAAATTACCAGAGTTTAAGAATTTTCAAAAATTGAAATAACAATTAAGCTAAGCAACGCGCGATATACAATAAGTTAAGAGAAAAATAAAAACGTTGCAAGTTTGAAGGCCAAGAGTGCGCGAGAATTGGTTCCGGTGCTTCGTCTTTGTATTTCCCTCACATGTGTGCACAGACTTTTTAAAATTAAGGTCAAAGCGTCGACAAATACAATTTGATCTTTGTTAATTCTCATTTGTTAACGCTCCTTCGGCTTTAACTAATACATTCAAATTTTATTTATCATGATTATTTTAATATTTGTATCTTATTCTGCATTAAATTTTCTTCTTTGCATAATTGAAAAAAATCAGAGAAAGTAATTTTTGGTTATTAAAAATTTCATTAGAATTTCATTGGGTGGTTTTTCCATCATTTTAATTTGCATATTTTTAATGTTATTTTTACGATTTAAACCAAACATACGCTTCCTAGCATAAAGCAGTTTAAAAAAAATTTGTACATATAATGCAGACGAAATATCTTATTCAATAAATAGTTAAAGCTTGTTTTTACTTATTTTTTACAAATAAAAGAAAATCTACTCGTCCCGACTAAAAATTAATAATTAATCATTTTTCCATCATTTTGACTAAACTACTTCAGTCTAAAATAGTTTTTTTTTATTTTATTTTTTATGACTAAAACAAAAACTATGCCTTCTATTAAAAATTATTATTTACAAATTTGTTTAAAAAAAATTTGTAGATATAATGCAGGTGAAATATCTTATTCAATAAATAGTTATTAAAGCTTAATTTCTTTTCCCACAATGTTCATTTTTTTATTTTAAATATGATTTTATAACAAGATTTTATAAAAAATTTGTAGATCTTTTTTTGATAAACAACCTTTATTTGTCTTTACAAAAAAAAATCAAAGGACAAATGTTGTTCACCAAAAAAAAAAAGATAAATTTTTGATATTATTCACTGTTCTATAGGACGTGTAGTTTTTGTTTTACTTACAAAAAAGATCATTAAAAATAAAAAATTAGTAATAAAAAAATGTTTGGACAAACGACACGATGCAATGAAAATACATGAATAGACAAAAATTGTACAGTTGTCAAATGCCTTCAAATTTGAACAATTCCAGAAACAAGTATAAAAAACGTGCAAAGTTTCCATTCATCATTAAAAATGTTTAAAAATATATATATTTTACATTAAAAAATAAACAGAATTTTGATTTAAAGGAAAACTATGGTAGTTTCGTGGAAAATCATATAGTCGAAAGACGGGATTTTACATTGACCTTCTGATACCAAAAAATTGTCACATCAGGTCAAGGCTGATTTCATAACTAGACTGGGGTAAGCATCTGCATGTGTTTAAATCGAGTGTTGTAATCGGTCATTGCACTTCACGGACACTTTTTACGTGTACACTATTTGAAATTAAAGGTTTATATTTTCATTTTCTTTGGTAGATATTTTAAGGAGTTGCAGATCTTTTTGTGATGAACAATTTTGTTAGTTAGCAATTTTTCATTTCAAGCACAATTTGGCCGCAAAATAAAATTATGAGTTTAAAGAAAATTTTTTTACCTTTTAAAATAAAAACTATTTTTTTATTTTACTTTGTCTGGCCAGAAAACGTAATTTTTTATCTTAAATACCATTTTTCACGTTTAAAACGAAAAATATGTGTATAGCAAAAAAAAATCCAGAAGCTTTGTTCATACTTTTATAAATGAATAAATTTGTTTCTTAACATTTTTTTATATTATGCATATTTTTGCTAAAAAGTGTAATTTAATTTAAAAAGAATTTTTGATTGTTAAAAATTGTTTAATTTGCTTAAACATTCATTTTATCAGTCGAAGGTTCATCATTTTAGATAAAAATTCATTTCTCAAACTGAAAATGTAACTATTTTGTTTTCTGGGGATAATTTATCTTTCTAGGGCGAAATTTAAACGTCTCGATTGCAAATTCATTTCGTAACCTGGAAATTTAAATATTCCGCTTTTGTGAGAAAATTTTCTTTCTTGGTAGAAGGTTTAAACTGATTGGTTGGACGATCATCTGTTTGGACTGAAAAACAATTATTTATATTAAACTCGAAAGTACACCAAAATCAGTATAGTTTTTAGTTGCAACAAAAATGAGCTTTGCAGGCTAATTTCTAGGTTCAAAATTCATCTTTCTAGTTGAAAATTGAATTACTTTTCTGAAAGTTGAACAAATTTGTTACAAATCCATTTTTGTTGAAAAATAATCGTTTTAGACCAAACTTCCTGTTATTATGTACAAAATTGAATATTTTCTTGTAAATTCATTTTTATGTCGTTGTTTGAGAAATAGGGTTTTGAATGCAAATACAAATATTCTAGTTTTAGTTAAAATGGACATTTAAAATTAAAAATTGTTCTTTTCCGGTCAAAAATCCAACTATTTTCCTGGAAAATTATATTTTTAGTTTAATCAAACTGTTTGATTTTAAACCGTACTTGTTTGAAATATCAACTATTACATTTTTCCTTGAGAATTCTTTGTTTTTGTTTAAATTAAATTAAAGTACTTGCTTGAAAGTAAAACTGCTTTGTGAAAAATTCGTTTTTTTGACTGACGATTCATAACTATAGTAAAAAATTTCTCAAAATGGCCCATTTATTGTTTTTTATTTATTATATTATTATTTTTTAACGTTTTCATTGTCCATACTTTTTTTTTAAATTTATATTTTTACTAAGAAATTAGTTGTTTTCACTGACAAATTAGAAAATATCTTGACTAATCGAATTAGTATTTTTGACTCTAGCTTAGTGGCCCATTATTCGCCAATGAAATTTTGTAAGGCTTTACGAATAATTAACTGACTTTTAATAATTTCGATTCAAAGAGGCTGCAAAGTATTTTGTCCTTTAGAAAAAAGCGATACAATAAAAATAAACTTCTTTCTAAACAAAATTTCTTCCTTATTCAACATAAATTATTTTAAAAAAGTTTTCTCAGTAAATAGAATTTTCTATGAATGATAAGGAAAGCGTACATCCGAAAAAAATAAAAATCACCAATAGAACTCTGCTGCAAAGTAGAGAAAGAAGACCTTAAATATTTATAATTTATTTTAAGTCCACTAATTCACTGTAATTGAAAGAATTAAATATTTCTCATATGTCTTAACTTTATTTAAACAATGAGAAGGCAATGTTTTCAAATTGAGACAGGCTACATAACGTCAACTTGACCCACTTTTTCTTTAAACGCAGATAAGAAAATAACACCATTGCGTAATTTTTTTTGTGTTATGTTTGTCATGTTTTTTATTGTTATCACATGATTTAAATGTATGCCGTCCTGAGTATAGTTATTTATTTGCATCAAACAATGAGCAGTGTTCAAATACTGAATTAGTAAACATATCAAATAATCAAATAGATCATTTTCTACTAATCTTTGGTCGCTCAGTTCCATACTTATTCAAGCTGATGTTTATTAAAGGCAAATAATTTTCACAAAGGTTGCTAAATAATTGCAATTTTCTTTAGAAAAGACTGAAAATAAACAATACAAAAATTCATTAAATCGAAAACGGAACTCTGGTAATAAATGTCGTACGAGGATCCTGAATATGCCTAATTAATTATTATATTAATCCACGTTAATTCCATACTGATAAGATAATTGAAAAAAAAAAGATTTTTCTTATCTTTGTTCAAACTATGAGAAAGCAGCATTAGATTTATTATGTATCTCAATCCTTAGCCAAACTTAATAACTGCATGAAACAAGTATAATTTAATGTTTAATTTCAACCATTAAACATTAAGAAAGTACAAAATAAAATACACGCATATATAGTATTGTGACGAAGTGTTTTTCACCTGTCACTTTATGACTCCTTTCATCACTCTGTCGTTAGGATAAGCTTGGAGACTTCCGTTAGCCATTTTGGATATAAACATTCCCGCGGATTCTTGCTGAGTTTATCAACGTTTGCCGCGTCAGACCTGCGCAATTTGACTTCGACCTTTGTTATTGATATTTAGATTGCGGCAATTTTGAGCCATATAATCAGGACATATTTACGAGGCCTAATTATGCCCTGAAAAAATGGCGCTTAACTTTAACCTAACCACAATTTAATATTTTTCTTTTTTTCCCGTTGGCGGGAGATATTCGCTTTTGCCGAAGGTGATTGTGATCACTAATTAGGCACTTTTTTGCCGAAAATTAGTCATTTCAAGCAATATTCAGTCAATTGTCGCACGATAAGCATGCATTCCTTTGACTCTTAATGCAACTTGTAGGTTATATCGGAATTTGCCAGGATTTCAACTGAACATTCAAGGAATTTGAAATGAAAGTCCACGAGGCAGCTTACCCGTATTTATGCATATAATTTGCCAGACTTTAGAAAAACAGTTATTGATCTGCAATTGTTGAAGGTAATCCCTATCCTTGTAAATTCATGAAAAAGTTTGAAAATTATTGTTTTGCCTGTACCTGTATATATATATATATATATATATATATATATAGTTGTTTCATTGTGGACTTTTAAGTCTATTTAGTTGAAGTGGGTTATGAATAAGAGAGATCTGAATTGTCCGTTAGTATACAAATTAGAAACTAATATCTTGACAAACCCCTTTTCTCCAGAAGCTTTGACAAAAACGAACAATATTATTCACTCCATGCCGGAATTTTTTTTCTTTCTATATTTTCTTTTGGATGAAATT
The DNA here is from genome assembly GCA_010014905.2 of Druon quercuslanigerum. Classification (NCBI taxonomy): domain Eukaryota; kingdom Metazoa; phylum Arthropoda; class Insecta; order Hymenoptera; family Cynipidae; genus Druon; species Druon quercuslanigerum. The sequence continues at coordinate 8,122 of JAAAKG020010941.1, read as the reverse complement.
CTACCAGTTTCAGATTTGGTCAACTTCTGTTTTTTGCTACACATTCCTTTATCGCGCAATGACAAGACGCACGCGTCAAAGTTAGAAAAATCACTCGGAAAAACTTGAATTAAGTTGTAAAATAGGAAAATCCGTGATAATTGATCTTGAACGGCCGCAAACTGAAAAGGTGGAACGAAATTCTGATATTTTTCGCGACTAATTTTTTTCAGAAAATTGAAAATTTGGAGTAAGACACATTTGCTCAATAACGTGGTAATCGAAAAATAAGGTGCGTCCGATTGAGAAGAGGAATTAAGCTTCTTAAAGGCTGGCCTTCAAGGGATTCAAATTATACGTCTGTGACATCGACGGTGTTAAACGGCGAAAGAGAAATTGAGTCGGATTTTGAGAATTTAGCAGCGGCTCTGCCTAGTAGTAGACGGGTTAACGCGCCTCAAACCCCAGTGACAGTTTGGGACGAGATAGCAAAAGTTTCCGGTAGGCAATTAGACTGTTTAAGAAAATTACGAATGATAGTGGCAAACATTATAACGGACATAATAATCGGAAAAGTCAACCTGCCTATAACTGTAGATGGAGTTACTCGGGTTTGTGATGTTAGGGTCCCTAACAACATCTCACGTTCTCTTAAGATTTTTATGCCAGACTCTCAGGGTAAGCATTACCCCTTGCAACAGTGGTTGCGGGAAGAGGAGAGTTGTAGTGGCGTTGCCGCACTACTCAAGGTTAAGGAGGAAGTTTTAAAAGAGTTTTTGCGAATTAAACTCCCTTCTAAGTTGCAGGGTGCGTTGGGCGCAACCAACCTTATCACCCACACCATTAACAATAGGGGACATGCCCCTATTAAAGAGAGATATCGCATTGTATCTCCAAAAGTGCAAGAAGCTATGTACGAGGAGGTGGATAGACTGTTAGCAGAGGGCATCATCGCGAAGTCTTTCAGTGAATGGTCTGCACCAATAGTGATGGCCTGGAAACCTGGAGGTAAGTATCGGCTCTGCTTTGATTTTCGAAGGTTGAACGCTATCTCCAGGAAATATGTATGCCCTCTCCCTTGTATGACTGATATCTTGAGACAGTTAAAGGCCGCCAAGTATATTTCGAAATTAGACTTGCGAGCTTCAACCAAATACCACTGGAAAGAGGCAGTCAACCGTACACTGCTTTGAAAGTGCCGGGAAAAGGGTTGTTCAAGTTCAAAATAATTCCTTTTGGGCCACATGAGCTCCAGCAACCTTCCAATGACTGATTGGTAGGCTGATTAGTCCGGAAAGGAGACCGAATGTATTTAGTTGTCTTGAGGACATCATTGTCATGACCGAGACATTTGAGTCAAGAATCCGTTCAATTTGCAAACGGGCGCGAGCGCCAACGGGTTGGGAATAGTAGTAATCTAAATACAAGAATACGAGGAAAGGGTTATCGCTTTCGCTAGTAGAACTCTCTTAATGCAGAGCGAAACTATACATTCACGGAGCGAGAATTTTTGGCCGTCTTCTGGGGAATTAAAAAATTCCCCCAACACCTGAAAAGGTTCTACTTTAGAGTAATTACCGACCATAGCAGCCTTCACTGGTTGAATAATATAAGAAACCCGACTGGTCGACTCGCGTGATGGGGTTTGGAACTCCAGGGGTATGATTTCGATATCATACACCGTTAAGGTGCCTTGCTCCATGTCCCAGATGCGATGTTAAGGATGAATTAGAAAGATGAAGCTTCAGTGTCTGGTGTAGTACAAACGGTAGACCCCTAGTATTTGCGGCGCTTACAGGCGGTGCAGGATAGACCTAAAGTCTTTCCAGATTGGAAGATTGAAAACGGGAGTTTATATCGTCACAAGCTGAACTTGGTTATTGACGCCATGTTGACCGATTTAGAGGCTTAAAAATTGGTTCTTTAAATAGAATTAAAGCCCCAAGTATTGCGGAAGGCACATGTGGAACCGCAAGTAGGTCATTTGGGAAACGAAAAGACCTTTCAAAGAGTAGCTCTCCGCTACTACTGGCCGAGGATGTTTTGTGATGTGGTCCAGTATGTCCGTTCGTGTGGTCCCTGTCAGAAATGCAAGGTATGATGGGCTAACGAGTAGTCGAGCAGTCTCGGACGGTGGTGGCGGGGGACATCATAGGCACTTTTCCGAACAGCAAAGCGGGCTACAAGTACATTTTAGTCTTTCAAGATTTATTCACTAAATGGATAGAGTGTGTTCCGATACGAACGGCGAATGGCAATACCAGAAGAAAGGCGTTTCAAGATCTGTTTGTACCCTGCTGGGGAGCAACGGAAGTATTTCATACCGATAATGGTACCGAGTTCACCAAGAAGCTCCTTGAACACATATGTCGAAATATTGGTATTATTCACACCACCACCCCAGTTTATTATGCACAGGCAAATCCCACGGAAAGGGTTTAATAGAGTCCTGAAGATAATGATCGTGTCACTTTTTCATGACAATCACCAGGACTGGTACGTGCACTTATCGGAAATTAGATTTCACAAACAACACGGCGTTGCACTGTACCTTGAAAGTCTCTCCAGCCTTTCTTAACTTTAGGCGTAATCCCCTGCCTTACTGAACCATGCGTAGGGATCTGGAGAGGGGTAATCAGCATTCGGAACCTCATCCGGAGGCTTGGGCCAAGAGGATGGAACGTTTAAATCACCTTCGTGACTTGGTCCGCCGAAACCTCGAAAAAGCATACCAAGCTCAAGCTAAATATTATAATGCCAATAAAAGGGATCGAAATTTCAGGATAGGAGACTTGGTGCTTAGGCGAAATAGGAAATTGTCTAAGAAGATTGATAAGATCGCCGGAAAGTTGTTCCCTAAGTTTAAAACCCTGTTCAAGATCAAACGTTGTCTCTCTTCGGTCATGTACGCGGCTGGGTGAGCCCAGCCGCGTCCAGACCAGGGCTTGATCCGGAGGAGAAGGATCGTGGAGGCACACTACACCGAGATACATCGCGCACAAATTCACAACGGACGGTTCTAGGTGGGGAGAATTGAGTGGGGACTGTTCTGCGGATTCATACTCAAATGCTATAATAAAATAACCCATTTGCTAATACCCTGTGTTCTTACTTTTTTTGCGGAACCTCACCTCGTTAATTGCATGTGTATATAGGTGTATATGTTGTAGGATAGATCATATCACGAGACTAGACATATGATTTTCTTTTTTTCGTCAATCGCAATTACTTTCAGGGCATGTTGGGAAGAATCATCGTAGTTTATTTTATCCCACTTTTTATTCCTTTGATATTATTTATGTTTTACTTGCTAATCATTGAAAGGACCTAAAACGAGTAGATGGTGAGTTCGCATTTATAATTTAATTTTTTTTCAGAAACTGCCCGTAACAGTAATGGTCAAACCATTGAATTGCCGAAATCACTAGCGGTCGGTAGTCCCCGGCTAATGTTGGGGGAGTTGTAATGAAGTGTTTATCACCTGTCACTTTAACTAACCTTACCAATGCCGTATATAATGCAGCTTTTATAATTAGAGGTGATTCCTTTATAATGGTCATAACGAAGAACGAGAGTCCTTTCGTTTCCGTTCCTTTCCTTCTCAGGCAGAACTCTCATTTGGTAGATAATAAATATTGAAACTGTTTTCACTCCTGTTTTGTTTCTTGCATATGTATGAGTGGGTACGACGAGTACGACAAGTGGGTGAGCTGTCAAAAACAACAGGGTGCAGCATGCAGGATTGCGTATGCAGGGTTGGCAAAGGGGAAAAACCTAATGCCTCGATGGCTCTAACCACTACCTACGACGAGACAGAAAGAGAGGAAGAATCCAAGAGTCCAGGTGTCTCATTCTACAACGCAAAGACCAAAGAAGGGGAGACTCGAGATTTCTGTCCTCTTCTACCCTAGGAACAACACCATGGGAATTCGCAATTTGGAAGCCCAACCACCAATCACAGTCCCCAGTTTTGTCTGTCTTTCTTCGCTCCAGGCACACGAGATAAAAGTACGCAAATAAACTGGTGAACGGTTCGGTATATTTCGGTCTTTTTCCAGCATAAGTGGACAAAGGCCGATTCCTATCGACACCGCTGGTTTACCATAGGTGTCAGAAGTTAATAAAATAATGACACTGGGCCAAGTGGGAAGTGCGGCATCACGTTGCTGGTTTAAGTACCAAGATAAAGCTTGACCGCATTACTGCTGCTCAAAGTGTCAAAAATCTTTACTATGATTTAATTCCTTTTATCACTCTGTCATTAGGATGAACTTGGAGACTTCCGATAGCTATAATGGATATAAACATTCTTGCAGAATTCGTGCTGGGTGTACCAACGTTTGGTGCGTAAGACCTGCGCCGCTATTGGTTAATTCAAGCGGCGAGGCGCAGACACTCCTTCCGACAGCATCTGCACAGCGTGGCATTAGTTCACTCTCATTCTTCGTATCAAACCATAGAGGTCTTATTAAACAAAAAGAAAACATAAAAAAACTATGGATTCTAGACAGGCGCAATACGTGTCCAGTAGACAGGTAACCAATTTCGTTGACCTCGGTAAATCACTGTAACGTGATTTATAAGAGACAAAAACCTAATAATTAAAGAAATTCCGTCAAAGTAATTTGCCGCTCTAAGTGCTCTCTGTACGGTTTACTATTTTCTGCGTTTTATGTTTAAAAAACGGGTTCACTCCCTCCGGCAATGTATCTGCGTATTCTTAATTGTTTTCTGACGGTAATTTGTCGGTGTTCTCTTTTATAATGTTTTTTGTACATCCTCTTCGGTATAATTCTTCCGTGCTTTGGCGATCTCGGAATGGCGAACTAGCTGCGTATTACGGCAGACCCCTACCGCGAGTCGTCAGGATATTTGTGTCCAGCAACTTTCATTGGCTGCCACGGCCTTGATTCTATTTTGAATTAATAAAGATATACTGTCAATAATAATGCTTCTTAGCACATGCACATTTGAAATAGTCGCGATCCGTTAGCATGCAATTGATTAGAATGACTAATTTTTTATTTCTTTGAAATAGTACAATTTGTCAACTAAAAATTAATAAAATAGAATCAAAAACCTACCAAAACATTTCGCGCATATTGAATATTTCAGGATGACCTCACGGTAATTAACCGTTAGGTGCAAGTGTCTCCTGACGCTTTTTCACAGTTATTGACAACTTTTTTGGATAAAGTAATCTAAAATCACAAGTAAGTTATAAAGGTCTGAATTTTCATATGTATCATGCTACGATAGATGGAAATATCAGAGACCAGGAAGGTTACAGGATCTTTGGTACCTACATAACTCATCACTGCGACTGCACACGATTTTTTGGAGAAAATGTTCTAAACACATTAACGCAATGGTAAGTTATAAAGGCCTAAATAGTAATAATTCTCAAGTTTAGAATGATTTTCTCAGTCATGTTCCATTCTTTTGTCGATCAGAGATCTTTGAGTATCACGAAATAAAATATCCAAAATTTTAGGTTAGAGTATCAAATCGGGAACGATGATCTCACTGATGTAAAAGGTCGTCAATCGAGAAAAGAATGGAATATGACTGAGAAAATACATACTACATTTTAAGGATGTTACTATTCTGGCATTCAAGGGTTACTTTTATGTTTCGAATATTTTTTCGAAAAAGTTATCTGCATTCCCATGACATCATATTCAAATACTCACTTCAAACTTCCCGCTCTTCCGGCCTCTTTTTATTTGGACAGTCCCTTTCGCGGGCATCACAGTATAGCCTGCATAGGGACCGTGGTGGGAGTTGAAGGAACTGCGCTTCATTACAGCTAAAGATGCTGCACATCTCCAATTATGTTGAGTAACTATTTCGACTAATTAAATTTGTAGAATTTCAATCATTTAATAATTATTTTAGTTAATTAGTTTAGTTAATTATTTCTGGAACTGAAGTCGGAGGATTTTCTTCCAAATCAAATAAATGTATTTTTTTAAATTAGGCAAATATTACCAAACAATTATTTTATATTATTCAAAGAATAAAAGAGCGTCATTATTTGAAATCAAAAACATTTCTACTTATGATGACAAAAGTCAAGAAACAGTTTCTTAAATCTAAACATAAGTTTTCTCGCGATGTAGATGGAAAAGCCTTTTACTCAAAAAAATAATATTCATAAGTTCCGTAAATTTTTTATTTCTAGTTGTAGGTTCTGTTATTCAAGCAGAGTTGAAAGCCTAGACATATAGAACTTTTATAAGAAGAAATATGTTTAATGCAGCTGTTTTCAAGCTTGTAGTCGGCATTGAATGAAAGACCTAACAAAATTCAAACGTTGTAATTCAATACAGACAACAGGCTTATTATTGTTTATGTTTTTCTCGTTTTTTTTGGATACTGTCTTAAAAATTTCGGTATTTAAAATTTTATAAGACACAGCCTGGACATCTGAACACCAGTACAAAAAGTAAAAACATTGTTTTTTATCTAAAAAGTATATTTTTCTTGTATATTTATATACCTATACTTTAATGAATCAAGATTAGGTATTTAATGCAGTGTGTATACGCAAAGAAATTTAATTTAATTAACAAATTTTTTGCCATTTAATATAGAATAATGTTTGCAATGTTATCGGAATGCGTTCACATGAAGAATTTAGAAACCATGTCTCGAAAATGTGGAAATTTAATAGTTTTCTTTCATTGCAATTTTTTTAAGCAATGTTTACAACAGGATATTGTACTAAACCAGTAGAGCATAAAATATTAAACGTTTAAAATATTATTATCATTTCCTTTTAATTTTCAGTACAATGTCAAGATCGCTTAAAGGATGCAAATTATCCAAAAACCGCAAAAAAAAAATTGGAAGTATCGATTAATATAAAGGCTAAGAATTTTGACTAAAAATTGTGACTTGCTTGGAAATAAAAAAGAAGTTAGGTGGAAAAAACATGAAAAAGTCCGAGAAATGCGAAAATTTAAACGAAGCTAATAAACACAAGAGTCACACGCATCTCATGAAAAGTGTGCTAACATGCGCGAACAAAGCGAAAGTGACCGAAAAAATGCATACTATGAGAACAGTATGTTCGTGTAATATGATGCACAAGATATTTGAACTGTATATTTAATTATAGTTTTTTTATTTATATAGTTATATTTTTTATACAAGGTTTAAATAGTTTTTAGATTGAATATTTTCTTCGTTTACAGAAAATGACTGCATTGAAGCGGGTAAAAAGAGTATCAGGAAAACGAATATATCGACTTCGGATGTTTCTACAATCTAATTATAAAATATTTTTATTTAAAGCTTATTTATTATAGTGGTTAGGAGCTCTCCTCTAAACCTCACAACTCGTATAACGAGAGTTCGTATCTCAGTAGATCCGTAGACTGATTTTGCAAAAAGTAGCAAATAGCAAATATTGTAGGTTAATTTTAGAGCAAATATTTGAAATACGGGCGCATCTGCTAGGGTTAAGTGTTAAATTAGTAAAGACTTTTATTATTATATAAGTTTAATGTAATGCAGGAACAGAACTATGTATAATTCAATAAAAACTTATTATTATTGGCAGACCATTATCTTAAAATTTCCTATTCAAAAGGTATTCCATACGTCTAAACAACACTAACCTTACTGCTAAACTACTTCAGCAATATATTTTATTATTTTAACAATAATTATTGATAATTAGAACAAAACTCACATATTTTTTAAATCTTTTCAAGATGCGAATTATGAAGCTGGTAAAGTTTTATAGAGTCCAGATAAACATGGTCTACATGATTTCAAAGATTTTTATTTACGACTTATTTGTTCCATTGTGAAAAAAGCAAGCATAATTGCTATATACAAGAGCCTAATGACACGATTCATGTGCATATATATATATATATATATATATATGCAGGTTGTCTAAAAAGTCCCGGGACGGTTGGATATTTCATCAGGTAAAATATTTTTCAAAAAAGTGAAGGTGATTCCGGTAGTAAATTTCAACGAGGAATTCAATGGTTTCAATATTACGAATCGAAACTAAATTTACGTATTGCGAGTACATACTTACTATCTTCCGCTAAAAGATTATTATGGCGCAAGCTAAACTTTCGAAACGAGAGAGGGTATCTGTATTAATCATGCGTGGTTGGGG
>JAAAKG020010930.1:0-21019 GCA_010014905.2 Druon quercuslanigerum | reverse complement strand
CCCCAGTATCCCTCCCATCCAGTATTCCACCACCTTGAGGCAGAACCGTCATAGCATCTATGACGGTTCTGCCTCAGACATCATCCTAATCACCATCCTTACCACCATCCCATCTACTAATCCACCACCTTGAGACAGAACCGTCATAGACTATCTACTTTTTAGTCCTATAAATAAAGGTGATAACTTTATTAGTTTTCGAAATAATCAAGAATATGTTACTTTTTGCTGCAATCGCAAAATACGAATTTTTTGTGTTGTGATGCCATAAGTTCTACATTAATAGGAATTGTCAAATACAAGTTTTAGAAAATATGCACCACCTTATAACGAAAATAACAGTATTTATAGAATTTTAATTAATTGTCACTAAAAATTTACAACAATTTTTATTATTCTCATGGCATGACGCTTCGGGAGTCGAACGAGTTTTCAGAAAATTAAAATTAACGGACACCTAAACTTTTTCTAGGATTCAAGGAAGTTTTTTGGAAAATACCAGGCAATTATGTTTTATAGTTTTAAAGTTACAATTGATTTAAGATCCTGCAGTGTCAACGTCTGTATAACAGCCGACGATTGGAAGGTCAAGCCGGCCACCAAAACAAAAGAGCATATGCTTATTTTAATTTTCTCCTAACGAACATAATGCACAGAAACATTATTGTAGAATAGTGATAGCATGTAATATTCTGTTCAGGACAGTTTAAGTTTGCTTAATATAAAAAGAACCTAAATATGGCTCAAGGCAGGAAAAGAAATAGGTATGAAGAAAATTGGATGAAGAAGAAGAAAACATATATATAATTTTTTAATAAAAAATTATAAAAATTAAAACTTACATAATATTTTTATAATAACTTGTGCGATTTCTTTACAAAGAATTTAATCATTTTCATCACTCTTTTCAGTGTTGTCTTCGGCATAATTATTTTGAGTAAATTGTGAAAAATAATTTTCAAAGAACTCTTTTCCACGGGCGCTTAGAAAATTAAAAGACTTCTCACGTCTCTACTTTTAGCCGATTTTAGTCCGATTCGAGGTGGATAACTTCTTGGAAGATTTTTTAGTTTAAGATTAGTAGTAAACAAAAAAGTAGTTGCCTTCTCCAATTTATAATTACCATAACAGTCTACTTTTCCGTAGGGGAAAAAATGTAAAACGAAAGCTTTACTAATTTGAAAATTTTTTGGTTCGCGGATTTAGCCCTGAAACTTTTTTCAAAATCCTGCAAAAAATCTTCACATTTCGTAATCACAGTAAGTAGAGGGGAACGAGCGTTTTGACTCAATTCTATATATTAATCCGGCGTTTCAATGCGCGCTAATTGTTTTTTTTTCTGCGAATATGTGCCAAAATTCCTATCACATTGGCAATAGGAGTGTCCACGAACTATAAAAATATACATAATTTCAATTTGCAAATGAATAGACAAGCGCGTATTTCTTGGGATAGAATTTTTATGTTAACCACTTGTCAGTAATCATATCTCTCGAGTCCTGAAAATTCTAAAACCATGCATAACTAATTTTTTTAAATGGATTTATTATTCGTTATATACTGTTCTTTCCACTTATTTTATATTGTTAACTTTACTCAAGGTCATTATAGCGATTTGTGGTAGGCGGCACGATTACAGGTTGTTGCTCGAGAGATGGAACATCGAAGATATGTACAGAAGTTCTGAGTAACATTTCACGAGCTAATCCAAAATAAATGAGATCTTTGATTCAATCATAAATCCCGAGTGTTTATTTGGGCCCTAATAGTTTCTGTTTAAGCAAATCAGAAGTCGAATATAACTCTTTTAAGTGGAAAATTTGACTGTGAATGATTTCGCATGAGAATCGACGCCATTTGTTTTCGAGCCACCCACGTTCTGATCAATTCTGAGCATTTCCCATCATTGTTTATCACGATATATCGATCCAAAAATGACATTTATGTCACTAAATTAGGCACTAACAGCGAGAAATAATTTGTCACAGCACATGTATATAAAGGGTCTCGTTTACCCCTGTAAACGGGAATTGAAGTAGCAGTTTTCAGACTAACGTGACGTCAGAAGTAAATAATGGGCACTTACGCAACACGCGTAAGATATATTTAGTGGAATATTATTATGCAGGTGAGCGGTTCGCTGTCTCTACTAGTGACCCCGACCACACGGGGATAGTTGAATGCAGTTAATCAAAATGTTAATGATGGTAAATGTTTATAATAAAGTTATAAGGCAAAAAAGCTGGGAAGAGGGGGTACCAAACATTGTAGAACCAACGCCGTCCGCGTGGAATGGACCTCTATCGGTTCGAAAACCGAACTACGTCAGTTCAATTCGTCAGGGTCCCACCTAATTCGGCCAGCGAACGCACGATGCACGAGTATCAAAGAAACATTGATTCTCCGCATGCTGGAGAAGAGCAATCCAACACAGAGAACGCTTGCTGTTCACTGCAGATATGCCTGCAGTTCGGAAGTTTGTGTCTAGTTAGTAGAATGCATCGTGTCACGCTTCTATCGAACTGCCGGCATAGCAGCATTGAACAGCAAGCATATGTGTTGAATCACACCGCTCCCGCATGCGGATAATCAATGTCTCAAAAACTCGCACGTCACACGTTCGCTAAGTTAAAAAGCAATTTAGGGTTGTATAGCTAATTTAAAAAAATATTTTCTTAGAAATCTCGGATGAATATATACGAAAAATTTGAGTGAGGAAGTTTCGAATTTTCGTAACCTTCAGTGGGAAAAGTGTTCCTTCGGGATTAAAGAAATTTTTCCGACATGACTGAAATCTTTTCTTATTAGGGAAAAAAGTAAAGGCGACGTGAAAATTATGCACGGCGTGCTGCGCGCGACTCGGATCGTGCGCCAAGGTACGCCAAGCCGCCAGCGATGTTTTCGCGATCTGAGTTGAGCTCAGCACGCCGTACATAATTTCCACATCGCCCTGACTTTCCCTCTAATGACAAAAGGTCTAAAACTTTTTGGAAAAACTACTGTGATCATTAAGCAACATTTTTCTCAATGAAATGAACTTTTTCGTTTGTACATATATGCATCCGAGATTTCGAAGAAAATACTTTTGAAATGCAATACGGCTCTGGAATGTTTTTTAAACTTCACAAACACTTTAACCTCCGTAGGATATGTTGAAGAATGTTACATACAGTTTTCAAGAAAAAATATCAATTGCCGGCAAGGATTTGGCAAGTTGAACGTAAAAAGATATTGATTTCTTTTTCGTTGAGAAATTCCATTTTCCTTAAACAACAAAAAAAAAGAAAAAACCTTTGAATTTAGTTGCAATAAAATTCTATACCAGTATTGACGGCCAATACTTAAATTTGAAAAATTTGTTCCACGGACAATAATTCTCCGCATGTTCGAGCACTAAGGTGGTTATTGCACCCGGCCCACAGTAGGAAAAAAAATCAAGTTTTGTCGAAAATTCTGCCTCCTCTTCAATTTTCAACCGATCTTAATCGATCTTAGTTGAAAATCTTCTTAATGAATTGTACTGTAAGAGAGAACTGCTACTTTTTCAATATTTGCAATATAACCCACAAAATTAGCTGGAATCCAGAATTTTTTTTAGTACTGATTTGTGCACTCTACACACCGACTAATTTTCGAATTTTTTTATAATTTCAGGATCGAAACAATAATATAATAATTCTTAGCATTAATGAAAAATGTATAGTTTTCGCGCTGTCTATTTCGCGATTGAATTAAGAAACGTATAATCAATAAAACATGATTATTTACATTATTTGACTCAAAAACCTACCATTGTTATTCTAAGAAGTTTAATCACAACACTCTGTACTTCTAGTTTGAAAAACAGCTACTCTAATTCAGTGTTTTTCTTTTATAAAACTAATATTTCTACATTTTGTTCAAGAAAACATAAACTTAAATTGTTCATCCAACACTATTATAAAGTAAAGATTTTAGGTACTTGAGTAAATTTATTATTTTAAATCGTCTCAGTAAGTAGAAGAAGTTGATTTTTTTATGTCAGTCAATTAACAAATAAAATACACCATAATATGGACTAATTTGCATTTTGGGTTATTTTGATACATTTTGTATAATTTTGGAACATTTTGAGTCAAGAAAAGAACTAATTGTTGAAGATTTCACTCTGCTCATCTCTTACCGCTGAAAAATACCATTATATTTGTGACAGCTACAAATTAGAAGCCTAGAGAAACTTTAAACTAGAAGTACATAGAGTTGTGATTGAATTTCTTACAATAACAATGGTAGGTTTTTGAGTAAAATAATGTAAATAATCATGTTTTATTGATTATACATTTTTTAAGTCAATCGCGAAATACACAGGGTGAAAATGTAGATTAATTAGCATTTTGGGACATTTTGGGTCTGGGGTGGGCCCAATCGTTGGGATTTTACTTCCTATATCTTTCATAAATGCTAATAATCATTATAATAATGTTTCAATCCTGAAATTATAAAACAATTTGAAAATTAGTCGGTGTGTAGAGTGCTGAAATCAGTACTAAAAAAAAATTCTGGATTCCAGATAATTTTATGTGATTATTTTGCAAATATTAAAAAAAGTGGCTGTGCACTTTTACAGTACAATTCATTGTGAAGATTTTCAGCTAAGAACGATTAAGAGCGGTTGAAAATTGAAGAGTAGGCAGAATTTTCGACAAAACTTGATTTTTTTCCTACTGTGCGGCCGTTCAGTTTCACTTAGCTTATCACAATAACAGACCCTTACTTCACCAGATAAACTTAAAAAGTATTAAACAGACATTTTTAATTTGCCAATAAACACAATTTTTTAGCCAAGATAATACATGCGACGCAATTTATACAAAGCTTTGTTATCCCTCAGGTGTTCGGACATTTTCAAATGACGTCAGAAGTGGAAATACCAGGGTGGACAAAAGATTGCATTTTTCAATTTCCCTGACTTTTCTCTGACATTTAGACGAATTTTCCTGACAGGAAAGTATTACAAAAGCGAACAAGGTTTCAACAATCTGCCAAGCTGTACATGGCAGTATGGATTAATTAAGGTCAGACAACTCAGCGGTGCCACTAGCAAAAAACAAAATGTCGTATAATGAATATTTCTTTGCTATTTTTTACAAAAAAATTTGATTCCCTCTATTTTTTTTAAGAAAACGATGCGGCGCTAGCTTGCCGTCAACTCAGCGGCGCCCTTTACAAAAATCATTAAATTAAAAAAGTAACTACACTGAGAGACCTTTTGTTAGAATAAATGAAAAAAATGAATTAGAATTTAGTATAATATCGTTCCAGAATAGGGAAAACCGAGGTTTTATTACGCTTATCCGTATTACAGTACCGAAGTTTAATATTATCATACGAGTATTCAAAACACGAAGACGACAAAGTATTATTCTCAATACGAAATATTATGAATTTCCATTTGAAGAGTTAACACTATGAAAAAGTGATATTCTTTTTACTGAGTTGTAAACAAATGTCCAACATTTAAAATAAATACATAGCCTCTTTAGTTCTAAACTCTTTTGTTTTTTATTGTTTCAAGATTTATTAATACTTGAAATAAATACATTTTTTATTCCACTATTTAGAAAATGTATGCCGAAGGGGAAGAGATCATCTTAACCGAAGGGGCGAGTTCAGCGTCTTAGCACATGAAGATCACGAAGGTTGCATATAAAATGATTAGAAAGCGATAAGTAATTTTTGAGTTAAATATCGTATGAAAGTCAAATTAAAACAGGACGAGCAAAGCATAATTTAAATTGAATGATTTATTTCATAAAGTTTTTTTAAACGCCTTAAATTACAAAGTATTCACAGTTGCAAAGCCTCAAATTTTGAAAAGTCGATTTAAAATACATTTTTATATTTTGACATTTTTTAATTTGTAATTCTATAATATTAGGCAATTGAATTTTAAGTATTCAATTGAATTGAATGATTTATTTAAACAATTTAGTTTCAAACGCTTTTAATTGTAAAGTATTCAGATTAAAAAATTTTATGTCATAAATTTTGAAGAGGCCATTAAAATACTTAATTTTCAAAATCGTAATTATTTTTCATAATTATTTTTCCTTTCTATAACTTTGAAAAATATACCGAAAGAACAAAAATAAACCAAAATGTAAAATGAGTTCTGAAAACAGTGGAAAAAGTGACTAGGTAGGAAGTGGTAGATACATTTTTACTTGACTTTTTACATTAAAAATTTTTTGTTATGAATGAATTAATTTATCATGGAAAGGATTATACAAAATCATATATTTTAACGTTTTTTATTTTAATTCAACACTTTTTTTCAAAAGTTTTTCGTTGCAAAGTATTCACATGAAAAAACTTTAAGCCTCCAATTATTGATCAGTCCATTTAGAATGCTTCATAAAAAATAAAACCAAAATGTAAAATGAGTTCTGAAAACAGTGGAAAAAGTGACTCAGTCGGAAGTGGGAAATAAACATTTACTGGAATTTTTACATTTAAACATTTTTTGATCTAAATAAATTATTTTATTATTAACAAGACTGAAAATAAATTCTTACATTTTGACGTTTTTTAATTTTTAATTATACATTATTAAGCATTCAAATTTCAAGTTATTCAAATGAATTGAATGATTTATTGTAACAAATTTTTTTAAACGTTTTTAATTGCAACACATTCACAGTTAAAATCTTGAAGCCTTAAACTTTTGATCATTCCATTTAAAATACCTCATTTTAAAAAAATGTAAATTTTGGTTACAGAATAGGATTCTTCAAAGTTTGGACTCCGGTGAAAATTTGTAACTATCTGATGGCAAAAGCTCTGCAGATATTCTTGAATTGCCTCAAGTAAGTAAAATCTTACGTTAATAAGTAGTTTTTTTGAAATTTAAACTTATTACATTCTGCCTACTATGTTTATCTGTACTTATTACACAATTATATTTTTCAGGACCCTCAATTCTCTACTGCGTCACTTTATTTTGAAAAAGAATCTTCGTCAAACCATGATAAAGCAAACGTTAACGTACAAATCGATGTAAGCAAAATCTCATTTCACAGCGGTTTTTTGAATTCCTAAAGGATGACTCAGACGGAAAAATAGCATTAGCCCATTTCGAAGTTCATAAGTGTTTAAATAAGGAAATTAGAGGAATTCTAACTCGGACTATTATTCGAAAATTCAAAGATGATGCTTTAAAAACATTGAATGCTGGACAAAAGCTACAACGTATTTCTCTCCATTCAGATCGGAAAATGGTCATATTATTCAAAAAACTGGAACTCTTTGGGCACGCTTTAATTATGTAATAGACGTTTTAAAAAAGAAGGGTATCCTTGAGATTCCAAAATTTCCAAAATCTAAAAGACTTAATGCAGAGAATGTTCGTCCATCGGTAGTTTTCGATCAAACGGTTGTCACAGCTTTGAATAACATAGAGAATTCTTTCAATACTGCTTCTCTTTTCGATGATTGGAAAGTTACGCACAACAAAAGAAAGACCTTTCGGACAGTTAATGAGTTATCAGTGAACGAGTACATTACAATCTGGCTGCATAATAATATATAAAAATAATAGAAGCATCTATAATTAAACCTCCACTTGAAATAATGTCGATAAAGGGCCCTCTGATTATAAATATCCATTTTACTTTTTCGCATGACGAGACTCTTTGAAAAATAATAGTTTTAAAATGAGAATGTTCATAATTTAAAAAATGTTAATTATTTATTTGTCAAATTTTCTTTTAAATGTTTTTTTAATAACTTCAACTGGATTTTGAGTTAGAACAACCAGGAAAAAGCTCTCTGTTGCGTAAAAGATAGCCAATACTCTAAAGTGTATTAATTGATCAACTTGAAGCAATAGCAAAAAAACTTGCCAAAGCGAAGGAGAGAAATATAGCAGATATTGTGGATGACTTGGCGATGATAAAAACATTGAGAAATTTAGGAACTGGTAATCATAAAATCCTTGAAGCAATAGCAAAAAAACTTGCCAATGCGAAGGAGAGAAATATAGCAGATATTGTGGATGACTTGGCGATGATAAAAAACATTGAGAACTTTAGGAACTGGTAATCATAAAATCCAATTGTAAAATAACTTCAATTCAATATTCAATTTGTCTCATTTCCCAATATTTATTATAATATAAGCCTTGCATAACATGACTGACATATTGATTCCTGGGATTTTTCTATTTTTACGTCTCTTGTATATTCTGAAATTACCCCTAGTAAGTTTACTTGTCTCAGAATATTTTTAAATTAACTTTCAGATTCACAAGATGCTGTCGTTCTGCATCTTTTAAAATTATTAATAGGAGGTGGTCATTCAGATGGAAAGCGGAAGAAAGGCGAAGCAGCACTTAGAAAATATGAACCATCAGAGATCAGAAAGTGTTTTCTGTGTCAAGTTCAAGTGAGTTAATCTTACTGTTTTGCGGTTTAATATTATTTAATAAAGATATGTTTTTATCGTACTTGGTTTTTCAGAAAACAGAGAACATAGATGCAGTAGTGAATAAATTAAAAGCGGGGTTGCTTAAAAGGAAAGATATTCTGCAACCATTGATGTTAGTAAATGGATCTTTCAGTGACATAAAGGAATCCTTCGCGATAGTCAACGACCACAAATATAAAGTTCCCACGTGTCTCGATGCTTTGGATTTAACGTTCAAGTTTTTTTTCGCACTTGACTGCGAATGCCCCAAAGCTTCCTTAAGACTTTGGCAGTTTATCCAGCACGGAGCGTATGCAATCAAAATTCCTGGAGAGTCATTGTTCAAATCTACTAAGGAACTTTTAGGTATAACAACCAACAGTCTTAGTGCAGCCGGGCTTATATGAGTACATGATACTTTTGCCTAAAAACAATGATTTCATGTGAAGGTTGCAATTTAAGTTTCGATAGAAACACTCAGTTTATACGTCTCGTTAGGTTAACCCATTTTGGGTTAGATACCTTTAAGTGTTCAGAGTCTAATTGCGAACGATCGTTTCAAGTATTAGATTCATTTATCCGCCATAGGCATACAAAACACCGAGATGATACAGAATTTGCAACGTCGTCTATTGATAATCCATTAAGTTCACTACTTCTAGAGTTTTCATCTGAAAACGATGGAGAAGGTTTCTTTCCTGCTTTCTCAGAAGACTCTTTGGCTGTCGGAGGAAACTCTTCTGATTTCAGTAATGATGAATCTCTTTAAGAAGAGGACTTACTTTGGAACGATACAATTTCTCTAGTTTTTGCGAATTTATTTGAATTTTCATCTGAAAATCTCGCTAAGGAACCAGCCGTACGATTTTCTGGGCAATTATATAAACATCCTGATTTAGCAAGGAAAAGAATAAATAGTATTATCACAGATTCTTCTAACATGTTTGAGTTCACATTAAGTTCAGTTCAAAACGAAGTATGCAATCAGTTAACAAAATGCGATTTTTATGAAAAGAATTTAACTGATATCGAAGCTATTTTTCACAAATTTGCAATTCCATTTCGAAATATGAAAACGGAGAAGCTGCGTTTTTCACAATTTAAGTATTACGATACTTTTATTATTCCAGAAAATTACAAAATTGGACAGCGAAATAAATTCAAAACGAAGCCTACTGAAACTAGTCGTGATGATATTCCGGCTGTAGCACAGTTTATACCAGTCAGATACGTTTAAAAAAAGTTTTTTGAGCTACCTGAAGTTTATAATAAAACACTGAAATATGTTAATTGTCTAAATTCTTGCAACCAAGTCATATCAAATGTAATTCAAACTTAACTCTGGAAAAGAAAAATGTACTTTGACGATTATGCGAATAATAACCCACTGGGAAGTCACAAAGGTGTTTCAAAATGTGGAGCGGTATATCTGAGTGTATCGTGCTTGCCACCGAGGTTTCAAGCAAAAACTGAAAATATCTTCTTATTTATTCTTTTCAACACACTGGATCGCACGTCTTTTAAAAACTCAATAATTTTCGAAAAAGTAATCCAAGAGTTAAAATTTCTGCAGGATGAAGGGATTACAATTAATCTACCCACCGATGAAGAAAGAATATATTGTGATTTATCCATAATTATAGGCGATAATCTTGTACTGCATTCTATTTTTGGATTTAACGAGAGCTTTAGTGCCAATAAATTATGCCGGTTTTGTTTGATTGACTATAATAACATCAATAAGATTTTCAAGGAACTATAATGAATTATCCTCTAAAGATCCAACTGAATCTGGTATAAAATATATTTGTGTGTTTAATAAAATACCGGGCTTTCATGTTACAAACAATCATGCAGTGGATGTCATTCATGATTTTTAGGAAGGAATCTGTCGATTTTATATTGCTCTTCTGTTGCATTATTTTATTTACGTCCGTAAATATTTTACACTGCAACATCTGAATTTAAAAAATCGTGCTTTCTATTATGGAGCAAAAAGCAGTACTAATAAGCCACCCGAAATATTAGAACATCACTTAATGAAAAAAATGCATTATGCTATCATTTTCAGAAATGTTGAATCTTGTGAAAAATTTGAACATGATCATTGGATTATCAGTAGACGAAAATGATGAGTATTGGAATTTGTTATTAGATTTGCAAGAGATTTTACAAATTATTTGTAGTACAAAAATCACAATAGATACTCCTGATATTCTTGAACAAAAAGTTACTGAATATTAAATGGTCTGGAATGACCAATTTCCAAACGTAATGAAGCCTAAACATCATTTTGCGATACATTATGCATTAGTAATGAAACAAGTTGGCCCTCTTTGGAACATATGTTGTATGCGATTTGAAAGCAAGCACAGAGAGGGCAAACAAATTTATCGTTCTGCTATTTCTTGAGTAAATGTATGTAGGACCATAGCTCTTGGCGCCAGCTTATTTTAAATTATAGATTTATGTCAAAAAAATTCGACATATGCTACATACATTTCTGGTCCGATTAAATCAGTTCCAATACACACATTGCCAAATATTTCATTATTTCTTGACTTACTGCCAGATTATTTTTTAAACAGCAAAGATTCCTTCACAAATTGGATTCAGCATATGGGAAAAACTATCAAAAATTACAGTGTAATAGGTACTTTTTCAGAGTTCGGGCCTGACTTTTATTTAGCCTACTTAATCATTTTGATCGGAGAAAACAATTTTCTAATAGTTTCGAAGCAAATGACTGATATTTATTTAAATGAAGACGTCATAGAGAATGCAATTGTCTCATATACAAACAAGCTTAGCGATGGCCTATTTTGTGTAGCGAAAACTTGGATGTAGAGACACAGTATTTAACGTTCAAAATACAAACTGTCTACAACGATGTATATATAAACTGTTAATAAAGTTTATAATTTTTGTTCAAAAACGATTCACTTTATAATAGATTTAATTTAATAATTTATTTACTTTATAATTTCTTTACGGTGTATATCACTCCTAATAGTTTACGACATAACTGCCACTTTTTACTTTAATTTTAAGTTTGTAATAGTCAACATCCATATTTAGTGACTGTGAATATGTATTCCTTTTATAAACTATGGTCTAATTTGTGAACTTCGGATAAAAATCGAAATCAAAGTAAATTAGATTAATGCATGCAAACATTGTAAAATCCAATTATTATTATTATTTTTAAGAAATTAATTTAAACAGTATGCGCTGGTCGAAAAAATTAATTATACTTTTATTTTATTTCTATTCTCTACTCCAAAGTCTGTTCAAAACTTTCAAACCCAAAAGCGTTTTCTAATACAAAAAATTGTAAAAAGTACATTTAATGTGTCAATTTTTAATATTGTATAAATTATTTATATCTCTCTTCTTTATTCTGTGAAAACATGCTTGGTTTTAGTGAAACAGGTGCTTTTATCACATACATACCGACAGGTTATGTTTCACAACATTTTATTTAAAAGTTAACTTTTTCTATTTTCAATTAATTCAATTACTATGGGATTCAAAACATTAGGAATTCTTTTTCATGAAGTTTACACACGAAGTTTATTATACTGAATTACTTAGATATCAAATTTGATAATGCTATATTCATACAAGAATATTATCAATTCCTAAAAAATGTATTTGATAAAAAATCAATTTAATAATTGAAAATGATAAAATCTTTAATCTATCTATTAACAAAAGGTCTGAAGCAGCAAATCACTCGTGAAAAAGGGCCCAGATATTTGTAATACAGCCCTGACTTTTCAAGCGACGACGGTTTGCCGATATTTTTGTCAAATATTACATAATGTAAGTTAGCCGTGGGGATTAGTTGTTAGGGAGTGCGTTAGTGTTTTAAGTAGGTTAGGTTCGAATCTTGCCGCAGCTGTTACAATTTTTCATAGCGATTAAGCATGCTATTATGTATGTAGTGAATAAAAATTCAGTATGTAATAATAAAAATAATAATTGTACGCTTGTTTCCGTATTTGATTATATTTACTTTGCGTCCTCAGTTCCTCCTTTTGAAGGCTAAATCTTTTGGTGGAGTGAGTTATTTTTCATATAGTCATTTGAGATTCTCATATGATTTGTATGGCAACTTCAAAAGATGATTTCACTCTTTCGAATAAAATGTATTACTATCGTTTTAACTCGCTCGTAAACTTTGAAATAGTGAATTTTAAATTCTCGCAAGTTTTATAAGAGTTAATACAACATCCTTTTCATTCATTCAAACAAAAATATTAGTTTTTCTGACTGAAAATCACTATATTAATTTTTGACACGCAAACCCTGTTTTCCCTGTTTTGGAACGATAATACACTAAATTCTCGTTCATTTCTATCATTTATTCTAACAAAAAGTCTCTCAGTGCAGGTTAGATTTTTTTGCTTTCCAATGTGCTATGAATCGCTTTTAAAAAATCAATCCTTATTTTTAGAAGTAACACGGTATTTTTAAAGCATAACTGAGAAGCAAAGTTATTCTTCGCTCGTAATCGTTACAAAAACAAGCCCCTCATATTGTTATCAGAATACAAACCTGCAGACTGATGCCAAAAATTGTATACGTATATGTTTGTTATATAACAATTTATTTTTCTCGTTATTAATTGTTGTGCTGGAAGTTGAAGGCATATTAAAGGATGCATTGAAAAAGTTAAATTATATTCGTTGAATATACACACATAAATTAGAATATAAATTTGATAAACGATGTTGCAATTTTAGCTTAAATTACGCTTAAAAGTCCCATGCTACTATTTTATGAGTAAGTACCATCTATACAGATATCGACTTTTTTCAATACATCCCGGGTAACAAACGTGCCTGTCACATTACCGGACCGATGGGCAGCAGACAGCGTGCCGCTGATAAAGCATCATTTGGAATCGATGTGCTGCAAACTGAAACTTTGGAATATTTACCTTTTTTATAAATAAACATATCTAATTTTGATAATTCAATTTTTTCATTATTGCCTTCTAGAAATGGTTTATAACATTTCCATAACAAAATAAAAATAATGTTTTAAATGAAGTAACATATTCTACAACAATTATAAATAATGTTTTATTTTTTTTATTTTAAATTTAATTTTTCTAAAATAAAAAATAATTAGAAATTTTCCTAGTAACCTTAAGAAAAAAATTGTATTCTCTTGAAACATTTCAAAATCCTTAAAAAGCTTCAAAATTTTATTTCAAAATCTTCAAAAATTTGCATTTCCTTTAATATTTTTTAAAATCTTTCTGATATCTTCTAAACTATTTAAAAATTTTTAAAACATTAGTAAAATCTTTCAAACATTTCAAACTATTTTGAAACCATTGAAATATTTTGAAATAATTGTAAAATCTTTGAAATATTCTAAAATATTTTCAAATCTAGTAATCTTTGAAATATTTTCGAATTGTTTAAAAGCTTTTAAAAACACTTTAAATTGCTTGTGTAATCTTTAAAAATACTTTAAAATCTATCAGAATCTTTATGTTTCCCGCCAAGCCCTCTAGTTACGGCAAATTCAACTATAATTGGACACAATTCCCAGCGCGTCCTCCAAAATCCCAAGATGGCCGTTTCGACAAAATCAACAGCCAGCCGAAAATATTTTTTGTTGCTAAACAATCGGTCCGTTCTTGTCAAAAACTATCGAAAAAGATGAAATGGACTACAATTTTGAAAATTAAAACATTATTTTTTAAATATATATATTTTTAAATGGCATTTAATCTTGCCTATAGCCGGCACGTTGTTCGCCAAAGTCCAGGCGGTCGGTCAGGCAATATTGCCAGCAATGGCGCTTACACTGAGTGTTCATGTACTTGAACAGTGGTTCTGTCAATCAAACTGCGTGCCGGCGCATAGAGTTGCATCTTGCCGAAATTTTGTTATCTGAGATGTATTCATTACAGGGTGTTGCTTTTTTATATAAGGATTAATTTTACAAAAGCGATTGATATGACATTGGAAAATAAAGAAAGAGCACCAGAAACCCAACAATTAATTTATACAATTTTTGATATCAGTCTGCAGGTTTGTGTTTTGATACCAATACGGAGCTTGTTTTTGTAACGATTAGGGGTGAAAAAAAAATTCGCTTCTCAGTTATGCTTTAAAAATATCGTGTTATTTTATAAGTATTTTCATTCGAGATAAGTTTCTTTTTTCAAAATGTTTTTGCAGCATAGGGGGTTGCTTCTTAAAATAAGGGTTGATTTTACAAAAGTGCTGCATATCACAATGGAAAGTAAAAAATCTAGCCTAGACATTTTTTAAATACTTTTTTCATGCAGGAGGTAATTTTTTAAAATACGAGTTGATTTTACACAAGTGTTTCATATCACATTGGAAAGCAAAAAAAAAACAAAGCAATCTAACCTAGTCTTTTTTCAATTTAATAATTTGTGTAGAAGGCGCCGCTGAGTTGACGAAAAGCTAGCGCTACCCTGTTTTCTAAAAAAATAAATTAGTGGCCCCGTTGAGTTTTCCGATCTAATTAATTAATTAAAGGATATGTATCCAAACTGTCAATAAATAAAAAACTATAAATAAAAAACTAAGGATCAAATTCTATAAAAAAAAGTACATCGAAAAATTATTTATATTTAATAAGGAAGTCCTTCCAACATATTATAAAAAACATATAAATTTCTATTTTCCCTGACAGCTACTTCATTTCTATGACATTTCCCTGCCAAAAATTTCCCCCCCGAAAAAGTCATTTTTCTCGAGAACGGCTTAACCGATTTTGATGAACAAAAAATATGTTCTGGGACTCAGTAGTAGGATGCTAGAAAAAATTTATGAACCTTTTTCCATAAAAATAGCAGAGAAATCGAGTCTTTATCGCTTAGAAGTTCGTGCATCAATTTTGCGGATTCTAATGGCGCGAAGGTAGAGAAAACGCGATCGTTAGCTATTCAAGTGACTTTTTAATTATGCGTGAAGTCGTCAATTTTGGATGCTTAAGAATTTTAGGATAGCACAACATTTAACGTTGAAAAACACTGACAGATCCAAGGCTAAGAAAGAGTGTTAAAAATGGTAAAAAACGAATGATAAACTAGTTGAAGTATGAAGTTGATAAATAAATACAAATAAATGAGTGAAAATCGAATGATACGATGAATCACATATTAGAAGGGAAACCAACTGTGAACGCAGTCAAAATATCCAGTATAATGAATAATACGCTGTATACAAATAACAAACGAATGAATATTGCGGTAATAGAGTGACCCAAATGTGATTATGGTATTGAATTGAGAATTCAATATCCAACTATCCGATATCGAGAATAGGACACATACGGAAGAACAAATGAATATCACTGAAACAGTTGAAGTGAAGAAACACATTCTGTGACGCTAGAAGTGTTTTCGACTCCAGTGATAGAATAGACGTTATTGAAAAGTGAACCAACAACAAAAAAACACGTGAATGTTGCTGAAACAGTTAGAGTGACGGAACAAATTTTGCGACGCTCAGAGTTCTCAGAAAGTAACGCTCGGTGCATCGAGACTATGGAAGGAACTGGTCTAACAATTAGACTGTCGAACTTCTCAAGTACAATTCTAGATTTTCAAATATTTAACATCATTTTGGTGACAGTCTTTGCAGAACATACCCACTTCACAATGTTTTGGTGGAAATTTTTCATAAATTTTTCTAACATCCTACTACTGAGTCCCATATTTTTTGTTCATCAAAATCGTTTAAATCGTTCTCGAGAAAAATGAATTTTTCGACTTTCCTTCTAACCCCCATAACTCACATAAAAATCATTTCTGGGAGATAATACTCCAGAGTATTTCACTACTGATTGATGCCATCTTATGATGAAAATATGGACCTGTTCGGGCCGGGGGCAGCACACACATGCTTATCCTGTTATGCCCTTACACAAATTTAGAAATTTTTTGAAAAATCATGTGAACACGTCAATAACCAAAGCTACCCTAAATGACCGATATATTTCTATAAATTAGAAAAAAATTAGAGAATTCAAAAATTTCCAAAATAATCAGAAATGTTAAAAGTTACCAGAAATTTCATAAATTTCTGTAACTCCTGGTATTTAAAAAGTTTTTTTTTATTTATAAATTTCGGTAATTTATGACAACTTATTAACAAATTTCTAGGCAAGGGCTTCACCCCCTCCCCCCGCTAAAATTATAGTTCGGCCGTGTTATGAAAAATATCGTAATCAGCAACGCGGCGAAATTGAATCTTATGTAATTACTCTTCTTTGGCTCGCACTGCATACACCACATTCGAACTGAAAAGTCCCATTTAAAACATTCTATCAAGGATTAGGAGCATTCCGTTATTATGCTTGCTCACCCTATAACAATTGAGAATTATTATTCAAACGTAATTTTTTTTTGTGTAAAATAAACAATTGTGGTGTTAGGTTGACAATAACTGTTTATTTACTAACATATTATAATAAGAGGACAAGTATTCAAGAATGACTATTGTTACTGCGCGCTAGCTTCAGCCCGATTGTGACGAATGGCTCGGCTGTCTCAGAGAATTGTCTTTTTTGATTTAAGGTACTAGAAAGTCTGGCTAGTTTTAAATACAGAGTAGTTGAAGTATCGAAAAGGAAGGAAAATTTGGGAAAATTAAGTAGGAAGAAGTCTGATGCTATTGGTTAAGATTAGAGGGTGGAGACAAAGGTTTATTGAAGGAAGAGATGGTGAGAACTTTCGCAGAAAAGTAGAGGATTATCGAAAGGAAAAAACGAAACGAAGAAACATAAAAATATAAAGTCCGGACTAGAGTTTGCTGATGGAAAGAACTTTCATAAAAAACTTTCATAAAGAACTAAAATACATTTACAGATCTATTTAGCAAGCAGATGTCCAGAAAATAAGCTGAGAATCGGACATCCACTTAGGTTGGGTTTTCCCACTTTGAAAAGTTATATCTAAAAATTATGCTTCAAGATTTTTGAGAGACAAACAAAATTCTTACGACGTAACAGTAATTAATTATTAAATGCACTATTTTGCTTTTCTGACATACCAACTTCAGTCTATCAATATACCTACAACACTTTCGAAAACTAATATTCAAACTTTTTCAGGAAAATTAAATAACGATCTACAATCGCTATTATTATCAACTGTTTTGTGAAAAAAGTCCTCTCTTATATATCTATAAATTAAAACTTCCAACAGGCGGTCAAATAGTAATACAACTGCTATCGGTAATATTGAATTTTTTACATTAATTTTTAAATCAGCGGTCCCGAAAACTATTAAAGTAAAGCTTTGCACTAGTAAATAGGAATCTTCCATTTTTAACAACTTTCTGTGTTATGCAAGAATTCCGTTTTAATCAATTTCACATACTGTTGACGGCCATATATGTTACGTTATTTTTAATTTGTAACTTCTGATTTCAAATTCGCTATAAGTGACCTCGTAAACCCCCTTTCATTAATTTTTTTACAATCCAGTGAAATCTTGACTTTTGGCCAGTTTTTTAGCTTCTATCCGACTGCGATTAAAAAAAAGTTAATATTCTTTTACAAAATTCCAAGTTTAGAGTAGCCGATAAGCTTAGCTGTTTTAGGACTATTATAGATGTTAAATTTTATTGCGGATTTTTTTTTAGTCAAAAAATTTGTTTCGTTTTTTTTTTTGCCAAATAAAAGTAAACGGTCTTTTTGGGAGAAATAAATGAAAAAACGCGGCCTATGAGGGTACGGGGCACTTAATGCGCGATGTCACAAATAGTTTCCTAGTTTCAATTGACAAACTTATACGAAAAACTAATAAATTATAAAATTGTCACTCTTACCACCTTCCGCGCATTCGCCAGCAGTGCCCCTATCTATATAGATTAATTTTTATTTCGTTCTAATTCGATCAGTGAAACTATGAAGTGTAAAAAAACCTCAAATATATAATAGAATATTTATTGGAACTAATATAAAGGCATTTGCCTAATAGATTTCAATTCCTATGTCCCTTGAAGTTTATTCGATGTTCCTATACGATTTTTGACTTTTTAACGGCCATGCAGCACATTTAGTAGCCTACTTTCTCAAACTTTCGAGTAATAAAGTAATCAATTGTAAGCTTTTCACGTTGTCCCTACATTTTTATATAATTTTAATGTAAAAGATAAATGCAAATTAAATTTCAACACTAATATACTAGAGATTGTAGATACTGACTGAAAGAACCATGCTTATATGTCCCGCCTTCGCGTTAGAGTCAACTCCGAAGTCTCTAAAATTGTAACAAATTTTTGATGAATACTGACACCTTATACGCCTCCTATACGTATATGGCAATGTTGCATACTGCTTTTTCAATCTTACCTTCAAACACCATAACTTTTGTTTTATTCACGTTAATTTTAAAGCTCATGTTCATCATGCTCCTTTTCAGTCTGCTCAAAATTATTTGCAAGTCCGTAATTGACTCTATCATAGAAACCTTATCATTTGCAAACGCTAACCCACGCTCCTTCACTGTCCCGAGATGCACACCTTCTTCGTCGAGGAGGGCCATTCTAAGATACTTGTCCATGAATATAATAAATGGCCATGGTAACATAACGCGTCCTTGTCTAATAACGAACCAATCACTCAGTGGCCCATTTACTCATACACTCGCTTTGCTACTTGCATATATGGATTTTATTGCTTTCAGGAGCCATCCATTGATTCCGTACTCCTCCAGGATTTCCCAAAACTTGTTTCTATTAACCGTATCCAACGCATTTTCTTAATCAACAAATGCACAAAAAACTTTTTTATTTACCCTCAAAAATTTTGCTATAATTTTTCTTAACCTAAATATCCGATCCGTACGTGAACTTCCTAGCATAATTCCACATTGAACTACACAGCTCTTACCTGCCGTTAATTTGATTCATATATTAAAAAGTATTTTTGGACATATTTTGTTTACGATACTTATCAAGCTGATATCTCTGAAATCGTTGTAGTTTCTTTTATTTCCCTTTCTTTTGTACATTGGTATAATGATCGCTATTTTCCATTCATCTAGAACTTCCCCCTCTCGATACATAAGTTTATTAACTTGCACTGCCTTTGATGTATATATTCTTCTCCGCATTTAAGCAATTCAGAATTAATGCCATCTATCTCAGGAGCCTTACGACTCTTAAGTTCTGGTTGATATTCCTAACTTCAGAGACGGTAAATCTTTTAGCCGCATTTTCCGACCCATCGTCCTCAACATCGCAGCTGTGCTGCTGCATGGATTAACTTCACAATAATTTTATTTAATGGTCTCTATGGTCGTTTCTTACTTCGTCCGCATCATATACTATTTCACTCTTGCCTTAGTGTTGCGAATAACTCTTTACTACTACTTCCTTTCTTGTTTCCCTTCGCACTTGCGAAAAATAATAATTTCCTATTTCCTTCGAAAACGCTTTCAATGTTTTCTCTTCTTACGCTTTGATTTTATCCTTGCTTTCTTGAACTAGTATTTTTACTTTTCTGTTCTTGTCCCTATAATCAATTTCTAATCTAATTCTCTCATCATCGCTAAGCCCTATAATGTACACCTTTTACAAATATGCTTTTCGTTGTCGTTTACGGCTACGCCGATTTCATGATTTCACCAGTCATTCCTTCGTTCACTAAAAAACCATGCAATTCAAATTACGTCCATTCAGCAAAACGTTAATAGCATTTTCCTAAGCAAACATTTTCATATTCTGATTCCTCTATCAGTCGAAAGTCCCCCTAAAGTGTAATCCCTGAGCGACTTGAAGGAAATATGCAAAATCCGAAATTCCCCAACCAAATCATTATTGCAGTGTGTTAAAACTTCGTTTCATAGATGTCTTTGCTTTAAAAATATTGCGAACGTCACAATCAGTGCTTCCAACATGGGCTCATTGCAGTACTGCGCATGTAATGCATGCGCGATGATTGGGTTAGAAAATAAAATGGATATTCAGTAAATAAAAAACTTTTTGTACTGAATACTCCTTTTATTTTAAAATAAACTTATTATGAATAATTAATAAATATAAATATAATGAACATTAAATAAATATAAAAATATTAAATATAAACAATTTGTTACAAAAATATATTTTTTTATTTACTGAATATTGATTTTCAACAATTCAAATAAGTGCGCGAACGGCAACCAATGCAGCTTCGTATGCATCGCATACGCAGTAGTTCAAGGTTATATTTCAAGGCTTATATGTTCGTATTTCGATAATATTGGATAATTAGTTAGATGATTTACTCTGTATTATATTATTCGAATTTTCCTTGTATCCCTGGTATCTTTGAGATACAGCATTGTCTAATTAGTAAGAAATCATATTGAACGGATTTATCATCTTTTGTTCGCTTACTCCTCATTTAACTTTATGCCAAGTGTGTGAAAGACACAGGGAAGTAAATTAAAATTTAGGGTGACCACCTGACCTGAGGACAAAATACGGACACTTCAATTTTGTTTGGTGAAAGAGCAATGGAACACTGATTCACTGATTGCAATCAATTTTATAAAATAAAATGAATGGAAATGTCAAAACACGATCAA
>JAAAKG020010919.1:0-21019 GCA_010014905.2 Druon quercuslanigerum | reverse complement strand
ATTTAAATTCTTTTCGGATTTTTAAATATTATAATAAACAAACTATTTGTTTTTAGGAAAAAAATTTTCACTATTATTTATCATTATTAACATATAATTTTAAGTTTAAAAAATGAAGATTGTTAAAAATAATTTTTTTAATCGAGGAAAATATGATAATCTTAATTATAACTAATTTTGAAAAAGAAATCGGGATCAACTTTTAAAAAAATATTTCGGGTTTTTCTTCTCTCTTTAGGTATGTTGTAATTCTTATTTAATTCTAATGCTATAGCGCTTATTTTCTTCCTCAAAAAATTTGCTGCAAATCTCAATGGTACGTTTTTATTTTAAAAATTTTATTTATGAAATACTATTGTTTCCAAAAACAACGATTTTATAATCCTTAAATAAAAGTTTTTTAATAAAAAAGCAGCAATAACATTTTCAGAAAATCTTTTAAGTAGAAAAAAGCCCTACAGCACCAAACTGGTTATAATTAACAATAAAATATTTTCCTCGATTTTATAAAACATTTTTAACAAAATTTACTTTTTATCTTGAAATAACTTTAGTTCATGTTTAATTTAAAAACAAGTATAATAAAAATGTCCTTTTTGTCTTAAATCTCAAGCTAAATTTCTTGAAAATAGTTATGCCGAAAAGCAAATTTTCAAATAAATTATTAAAAATTAATTAAATTTGTTTACAATGCCTAATTTTAGTTCATTTTTTAAACTTTCAATTTTTTTAAAATACAATTTTTAAAAAATACATAAAAAGCCTCTTTTTAGAAATATGTGAAAAATCTATATTTTCCTCAACATTTTTGTAATTTCCAAATTAACCATTTTTTAAAATCTTTTTCAAACTTCTAAACGTTTTAAATGTCTTATAAAATGTTAAAATTTTTTAAAGAAAAAAAATTGCCTTTAAAACTTAAAAAAAACTTTAAAACTGCCTTTTGCTTCTTTTTCGAACATTTTTTGGAAATACTTTGAAATTTTTTAAATCATTGTCCTAAAGTTAATTGTTCAAAATCTTCAAGAATTTACATTTTAAAAACTGAAACTTTTCGTAAGTTTCAAATGAAGCTTAATTGTTTGAATACTTAAAAATATTAATTAAGGAGAATATAATTGTTTTTAATTTTTCTAAATCATCTACAGATTCTAATTATTTTTAATTCTTTTCAAAACTACTGTAACTTCTACAAATTAAAAAAAAGTTTCATCCAAAAAAATTGTTTTATAATCTTTCAGATCGTTTTTCGACATATTTTAATTTCATAAAAACTTAAAATTAACCCTTTAAAATAAAATCTAAATATTTTTGAACTCTCTTAAAATCTCATTTTTCATGACGTGAAAAAATTTTTTTAATGAAAAAATTAAAAATATTAAATTTAAAAGTGGAAAATTATAAAATTTGATATCAAATTATAAAAAGCTTTATTCTCTTACTTATTTTCGGCGAAAATAAATAAAGCCTCTCAAATGCATTTGACTGACGTTTTTGTGTATTAATGAGTTTAAAATCAATAAAAATTTTTTTTAAATATATTTTAAGAGTGCATTTGTAAAGAATAAAAAAGTGCATTCATCAATCAAACGGAAATTTTTAACTTTTTTGTTAGATAACAAATTTTTAAACAATTCGGAAAAAATCTAATCACACAAATTTTTTGAAATTTAAAAAGCTTTTAATTCAAAAGAAATTCAAAATCTTTAGAAAATGGTTTTTAATCATTAAAATCGTTTAAATAATTTTTTACAAGTACTTTTATCGCTCTAAAACCTCTTAATGTGAACGTGACTATTATGTTACAATGTTACCTACTTTTATTTGAATTTTTTTTTCTAAGAATAATACCTCAAAATTATGAAAAATTGAAGTTACCATATTTAATTAAAAGAATTTGAACCAATGAATTTGATACGTATTATTTGTGCCGATCAATCAATTCAATGACCTTTACATGTATAAACTCTGTGTGGCAAGAGCATTCTGAAATATGCAAAACATTATTGCATCAGCATTCAAAAATGCGCGATCACCATTTAAAATTAAATATAATTCAATCTGAAAAAATGGAAAATTTATTTATAATTTTTAATTAATTTGTAATTAATTTGTAATTTTATACTACCAAAAAATCAATAAATTCAAAAACCCCAATAAAGTTTCAGCCATTGTCAAAAATTTTCAAAAAAATCACAAAGATCTCTTCTCGTGCAAAACCGAAGTCCACTGGACGCTTTCGGAAAAGTTTTCGAATTTTAATTTTTAAAAGATATATATATGGATGTAAAATTTGATTGCGCATCTTTTTTTCTTGAAACAAAAAGTTGTTACTTTTTTAGTTTCAAAGTTCAAGCTACAAAACTCACTGTTTTGAAAAAGTTGGTTGGATTTATAGCGAAACAGGAATCGAAAATAAGATTTTTGAAAAATTTTTATTAATTTTTTTCTGATGCTCGGCGTGAATCGAACTTTTGTAACTTCCAGCGTTTCGTTTATGGAGCGAATTTTGAGCAAGCAAAAACTTCTCGTGACAAAAATGCGGAAAAAACTATGATAAAGTTTTTTAAAAAGTTTTAGATCAAAATAATTAATAGTTTAGGAGTAGTGATGATTTTAGTTAATGTCAGCGCTGGAGTTTTTATAATATGATAAGTGGATAAAAATTCGGTTTCACTCGTAAGTGACCTTGAACATTCGCATTGTAAACAAATCTATGCAAAAGGTCATTGCACTGTTTCTAAATCCATTTTCGAGTCCATTTTAAAATAAAAACAGATCAGTTAGTCCTTATTCACTGGATAGTTCACATCTGTGTGTTAAGATTATATTGAATCTAGTTTAAATATTTTTTGCTTAATAAAATTGATTTAATAAGAAAAGTAACGATTTTTCATTTTACATTAAAATGGAAAATAAACCGCAAGCTTTTCGATGTAGA
Organism: Druon quercuslanigerum; assembly: GCA_010014905.2. NCBI lineage: Eukaryota > Metazoa > Arthropoda > Insecta > Hymenoptera > Cynipidae > Druon > Druon quercuslanigerum. The sequence continues at coordinate 18,078 of JAAAKG020010919.1, read as the reverse complement.
AAACGAAAAAGAGAAAAAATACATAGGCGCGAAATTTACGAAAAACTTGCAAAAAAAGATAAAAGTTTGAATAATTTTTCTACTTAAATTATAAATTACCACTGTTTATATCATTTCCTAATAAATTTTTATTATTATAATTTCATAGAATCAAATCATAGACAAAGAAATAAATAATATGCAAAAATAATAATATTTTAGCTGCTTATGCGTAAAGAATTAAAAAAAATAAAAATTGGAGAACAATCATTAAACAAAAATTAGATAAAAAATATTAGTTTTACATAAAGAATCCCGAAATATCGTTAAAAAAGGAATTAAATATATTAGGGGTTTATCAAATTACTTTCGCTAAATTGTTATTTACTAAGAGATTTAATTAATATAGCATAAAAATCAAAATAATCTAGCAAGTGAACTTGCTGCAGTGTTAAGCCCCAGAGTCTATAGTGCACTCAAAAATTCTATGATCACATTAACTAAAATCATCACTACTCCTAAACTATTAATTATTTGGATCGAAAACTTTTCAAAAAACTTTATCATAGCTTTCTCCGTAATTTTGTCACGAGAAGTTTTTGCTTGCTCAAAATTCGCTCGGTAAACGAAACGCTGGAAGCTTTAAAAGTCCGATTCACGCCCAGCACCAAACAAAAATTCAAAATGAAAATTTCGAAAAATTTTTATTAATTTTTTTCTGATGATCGGCGTGAATCGGACTTTTATAACTTCCAGCGTTTTATTTATCGAGCGAATTTCGAGCAAGCAAAAACTTCTCGTGACAAAAATGCGGAGAAAACTATGATAGAGTTTTTTGAAAAGTTTTAGATCAAAATAATTAATAGTTTAGGAGTAGTGATGATTTTACTTAATAACAGTGCTGGAGTTTTCGAGTGTTTTCGCTACTGAATTTTTTCTTATAATATGATAATGATTAAATTTGTTAGTGCATAAGAATTTAGCAAAAGTAAGTGGATTAAACACCTATAAATTATATTCGGTTTTTAATGTATTCTGCCGGTTTATTTTGATGTAAATGTAAGAAATTCTAACGTTGCCTAATGTTTACACCTACATTCGGTTAAACTCATAAGTGACCTTGAACATTCGCATTGTAAACTAACATATGCAAAAGGTCATTACACTGTTTCTAAATCCATTTTTGAGTGCATTTTAAAATAAAAACAGATTACATTGAATCTAGTTTGAATATTTTTTGCTTAATAAAAGTAATTTAATAAGAAAAGTAGGGATTTTTCATTTTACATTAAAATGGAAAATATACCGCAAGCTTTTCGAGGTAGAAAACGAAAAAGAGACGAAAATACATAGGCGCGAAGTTTACGAAAAACTTGCAAAAATAAGGTAAAAGTTTGAATAATTTTTCTACTTAAATTATAAATTTTTACTGTTTATATCATTTTCCAATAAATTTTTATTGTTAGAATTTCATAGAATCAAATCATACACAAAGAAATAAATAATGATATTTTAGCTGCTTATACGTAAAAAATTTAAAAAAATAAAAATTGGAAAACAATCATTAAACAAAAATTAAATAAGCGCTGACATTAACTAAAATCATCACTACTCCTAAACTATTAATTATTTCGATGTAAAACTTTTCAAAAAACTTTATCATAGTTTTCTCCGCATTCTTGTCACGAGAAGTTTTTGCTTGCTCAAAATTCTCTCGATAAACGAAACGCTAGAAGGTATAAAAGTCCGCTTCACGCCGAGCATCAGAAAAAAATTAATAACAATTTTTAAAAATTTGCATCTTCAATTCCTGTTCCTCTATAAATCGCAGGATATATTAAGGTATATTTTCTGAAAATTTTATTCCAAAATTCCAAAAACTGACGAACAAAGCACGAGTTGAAGTGAAAAACGAATTAAAATCGACTTTTTCAAAAAAGTAAGTTTTTTGGCTCTAATTTTTAAACTGAAATAGTAACAACTTTTTGTTTCAAGAAAAAAAGATGCGCAACAAATTTCACATTTGTATATTTCTTTTGAGAATTAAAATTCGAAATTTTTTTCGAAAGCCTCCAGGGGACAAGTTTTTTATTAATTTAAAAACAGAAATCCTAAACGTAACTCAGTACTAACCATAGCATCACTAATTAGTTTTAAATTTTCTTTACTTTGGCGCGCTTCTTTCATATTGAATCGACTGAAATCTATCGTTACATTATAGGAACATTTACAGTACCGAAATATGAATTTCAAACAAGAAATAAATTTTCCATTTAAAATTTAATTTTTCGGCATAAGAGTTGAATTGTCGACCAAAAAGGATAATATTCGATGAAAAAAGTCGAATTTCGAACAAAAAAAACTGTTGAATTTTCAACCTGAAAGAATAAATTTTTAACAACATTGTTGAATTTGGAACGAAGTAGTTCATTTATATCCAAGAAAGATGCAATTTTTTAAATTTAGGAAAGAAAAGTTAAAGCCAAGTTTCACACAAATTAATTTATGATAATTTCAATCAAAAATACAAATTTTCGAAAAAATAGTTGAATTTTCATCCGAAACATATTTCAGTCTGTCTTTTCAAAATCAAAATATAATTTTTAAATTAGAATTAAATTTTCTGTAAATATACTCGCATTATGAAATTGAAACCAAGCAGTTCATTTTTATTTAGCATAGGTGCAATTTTTCTAAAATAAATGAATTTGTTGATTAAAAAGACAAAAAAAATGATTTGGCATCCAAAAAATATTTCATTCTGACTATTCAAAATCAAAATGTGAGTTTTAAATTAAAAATTAATTTTTTACGAAGCTACTTGAATTTTAAATGCAAAAAGACGAATTTTCAAGAAAAAGGTTCAATTTGCAACCAAAACGGATAAATTTAGGAAAATTGTTAAATTTTTAACACACATAATAAAATATATAACTAAAAAGATGATCTTAAAGAGGAAATAACTGCAAAAAAAAAAAAATATATAAATTAAAGGCAGAAAAATTACTGAAAAGAATAATATATTAGTGTTGCCATAAAACTTTATTTTTCAAATTCCCTCCTTTTCCCTGACCAATTTTTCATTTTCCCTGACCATTAACATTTAAAGACCAAAATCTTACACTTGTAAAATTGTTAATCTACAATCTTTTATGAACAAAAGAAACCAATTTTAAATTAATGTTTATATTTTTATTCCTTCGCTAGCTGTACTGCGAGTGGTTCCGTCCGTCTAATAGACATGGATTGTTACGAATCGCGCGCTCCAAGTTTTGCATTCGCAATTATTTACCTATTCAGTTTTCGGAAAAAATGTTTTCACAGAAAACTTCCTCATAGTTTTCTGAACAACTTGTCCACAGAAAGTTTATATTTGCTCAAACTTCGCTTGATAAACGAAGCGATTAAAGATTATAAGGAATTACATTCGGAATGGCCTAGAAAACAATTTTTTATTTTGTTATAAATACAGATATACACTTTTCTCTCATATTATTGTTCTGAAGATACCTTGAAGAGTATTGTCTCCAAATTTCATCAAAAAATTCCAAAAACTGTAGATGTGACGGCAAGCGAGAGAACAAAAATTAACTACAAATCGTCTTCAGAAAAAAACATCATTATCATGGTTACTAGACCCACAATAATAATCTTTATTTAAAAAATTCGAAACGAAATTATTTATGCAAATTCCCTTTGTTTGAGTAATAGAAAATTAATAAATTATTGTTTATCCGACACATTAAATTCTTCATTAGATAGTTCTCTACAAGCCCCTATACTTAACCGTCTAATTTTTTCAAACCTTAAAAAATGATTTTAAAAACTCAAAAAAGTTATTTTCTCCTAACCATTTTACAGAGGAAATTTCAAGTCTTAACTGGCACCTGTTAAAATTAAAAAATTAAAGAAAATTACGGAATTGCTTTTTTTGGATTTGGAATGAAATGGGGGATAGTTGCCATATAAAAAAAGCGTTTTTGAGCCACCCTTGTGCACAGTAAAACAAGTTCTGATTTTAAGCCTGAGAACGGTCTGGATTTAAGATAGAAATGAAAGTCTAGAAATAAAACGATTATAGGGCTGAAATTCAGCAGTTAAAAAGACTGAAAGTGAACCGCCAGTCAGAGAATGAGCTGAAATTCAGTCGTTTGATAGATTATTTTTCGATATCAAAGCAGAATATGGACTTAAATTAGGACCTAATCTGAATTAAAAATTCAACTGTCAAGATGGCTTAAATTAAATCTGAATAAAAACTAAAATTTAGGGTAAGGATAAGGTAAAACACGACAAAAAATGTATCAACACGGAAATTTAAAAATAATTTTTTTGTTGTAAATAAATGTACTTCAATATAAGTTGCTTAAATATAAATTCGAATTTATATTTAAACAATTATTATGCTATAAATAAGTCTCTTCGTCGTGTTATTGCGTTTTGGCTTTCCATTAAATATAAATAAATTTTCGCAACATGAACTTGATGCAAATTATGCAATTGTCAAAGACTAAAATTGCGCCCACTTAGTGGCTTATTTTTGTTTTAGGACTCAGCAGGTTCTTTCAAGTACTATTCTCATGATTAAATCAAGACTGTAAATCTCAGGCATAAATTTTATTTATGTTTGTCCTCTGATTCAGAATCTTTAGATTTCGGTGCGCCTAAGATCACCTTCGATTTAGTTTTGGAGCGCTTTGGTAACGGAGGTCCATCCTCAGGTTTTTTAGTTGTAGTGGACAGGTTTAAATTCAATGATTTTGTTATCTGTTTGCATATTCTTCTTTTATTGTTTATAGTCTTCTACGCAACCTTCTGCAACCTGAGTGAATTTCCACCCACCATGACGTTTGAGAGTCTTTAGGTTAGCTCCAGAATCCGCAAGAAGTGTTGCGGAAGTGCGACGAAAGGTATGACCCGTATAGAGTTGAGAATCTGGCAAGTTTAAATACGTAGCGACCTGTTATGGTATATTACCAAATTTGTTGATGCCAATAACTTGATGCGTACACTTGCCATTCTGATAATTTAAAAAGAATCTACTGGAATCTATACTTTGTGGTCGGAGAGCCTCATATTTTTTTAAACAAATTGTAGTAGAATTCACCTTCAATCGTAAATGTTTGGGGGAATATGCGTTTTGGTTTTTGGTATTGTTACTAGAAAATGAGAGGCATGGTCCTTTATATCATTTATCATTATATTGCAGAGCTCTGATTTTCGAAGTGCACCAGTAATTCCAAAGATTAAAGCAACCTGTAAATAACATAGTAAATTGCTTTATTGTTACTAAATTATAATAATTGGATCAATATTAATTATAAACAAATGATCACATAAATTAATACGTAGGTCGCTCAAAAGGCAATGCCGTCTATTAATTTACATTAAAATTATAAAATATAGAAAGAGGACAATAACAATGCAAAGAGAAAAAATAGGAGTAGAATAACAATAAGAAAAAACAGAAAATAGGATGCACAGGAAGCATTATTTTTGGAGCTACCCTAGTATAACAGATTGAGGTTGTGTCACACAGAAAAAGTTAAGAAAATATAATTCAATATAGTTTTTTATATTTACCTTGGTTGCTAACTACTGCTGATCAGGAGCTTCGGTTAGAAAAGTTGCTCATTCATCTGGTGACAAAGTTTTGGATTTTTTGCTGACAAATCCAGTTGATTCTCTTTTCAAAAAGGTATTTAGTTTGCCATAAGTACTAATGTCAATATTATCATTGGTTTGTATCGTATTCTTAAGCACTGAATAGCGAGACCAAAAAGTTGAAGGTTTAAAACTTTTGGCTAATTCACTAAAATATGCCAACAATACTTTTTCAGATAGAGATTTCACCTTTTTCTCATTTTCCACTCCATAAACTGATTGTAAACTGACAGATATTTTTCTTTCGATTGCTTGGGTAGTAAATTGTTTGTAGTTTGTTCAGCTGCTTTACGAACCTCTGGAGGTGTTTGATCGACGTCACTACCTTCAGATTCACTCATATTGTTTCTAAATTAAATTAAATACTGAACTTCGAAGCAAAAATGAAACCGTAATTAGACAGCACGCACGATCGGCTGATCGTAGTTGTCCGCACACGGTTCCTACCACGAAGGAATAGTCAGGGATGGGCTGTGATGCGCCACTCGAGGTTTCTTTCGCAAATTACGTAAATCACCGTACAAAACCACATATCAGTATTAGGAATGCGAGTGATTAAGTTTTTGACACCTAAAGGCTGTAGTAAGCTTCTGTTGCTGTACTGGATACCGGCTCTCCTGGAAATCAATTTGGGATTGATGTGCGCCTGCGCAGCAGTTAAAAAAAGTAATTTTGCTAAAGTACGCAAGCGCAGCAGCTAGAAAAAGTCTTTTTATAACTGCTTTTTAACACGGTTTCAGAATGGGTCACTTTCCGCACGCTATACATGCCTCGAAAATCGAACATTCCGTGCATGCGTTACAAAAAAATATTTTTGTCAGATAAATTTTATCCTTCGTCGGATAAAATTGCTGCAGCATTTTTATCCAATTTAAAGATAAAATTTATTCCTGGGGCTTGCTGTGAAGTTACCGAATTAATTTCTGAAAAAAAATAAATAAAAGTCCAGCGTCAATTTCAGACTTTGTTTTTACTGGGTGGCGAGCCACCATTTAAAGAATTTAAGTGCACTTTATGTGATTAAATTTTGTAAAAAAAATCGTAATTTCTATGCAATGAAATTTTCGGGTACTTTTAAGCAAATTTTGTAAATGATAGCATCAAAATATATAGCTAAATCATGATCAAACATTTATGCTTATAATTTTAAAAATCATATTCCGATACGATTCTCAGTGGACAATATCAAAATCATTGAACATGTATTTGCACTGGAATGTTCAAACAAATTTTAATTAACAAATATTAGCGTGACAAAATACATTGCTCAATCAGTAAACATGTGTACATATCATTTTGCAAATTGAATTCAAATACACATTTCACGGCCATGTTTGTAAATCAGTGCATCAAAAAACATCGTTAAATCATTCAAACATTATCATCTATATTTTTAAAAATTATGTTCTGATCCGACACTTAGTACACAAAATAAAAACGATTAAATGGGAAGAATAAAAATTCCCGAAAAATAAAATTGTCAAAAAATAAAATAAACGAATTGGAATATTCCCGAATATTAAAATTCGTGAATAACAAAATTGCCGAAAAATAAAAATACCGAATTGGAAAAATGCCGAATAATGGAATTCTCTAGTAATTAAATTCCTGAATTATAAAATTCCCAAATATTAAAATTCCCGAATAATAAAATTGCCGAAAAATAAAATTACCGAATTGGAAAATTCCCCAATATTAAAATTCGTGAATAATAAAATTACCGAAAAATAAAAATACCGAATTGGAAAATTCCCGTTAGAGAATTGTCGAGTTATAAAATATCCGAATTGGAAAATTCCAGAAATGTAAGTGCAAAGTATTTAATTGAATAAAAAAAGCGTTTACATAAATCAAATTTTAAATTTAAATATACTTTTTTGAAAATCGCTATAAGGTACGATGCAAACAGAGGTTGATTTTTTTGGTGGTTCAAGGAGCAAATTTGGTAAAATTCAACTTAATAGTTGCAAGCTCAATTCTTATTTTTTTAAATTTAAAATTGGATTTTTTTACACCTTCTAATTTTGAAAAAATTTGCCCCTTGAACCAAAAACAAGCACCCACTGTTTTCATCATACCTTATAACGTTTTAAAAAAAAATGTACGTAAATTTAAAATTCGATTTTTTTGAGCGCTTTTTGTATTTTTCAAATACTATGCACATTAAAATAAGTCGTCATTTTATTTTTATTAAATATAAGATATTTATAAAAAATTGTAATTGTTTAAATTAAGGAATTTTACAATTTGGTAATATTATTAACTGGCGTGAATTTTATTATTCGGTAATTTTCCAATTCGGTATTTTTATTTTTCGGAAATTTTATTATTCGCGAATTTCCCAATTCAGCAATTTTACAGTGACGGTAATTTTTTGTTTTCCGGAATTTCTCAGTCGTCTTGATTAAATAATTATTTGCATTAAAACTTTTAAATGATTTAGAAAACCAACAGCGTACAAAAGTAATTGAGGTAGTTGTCGTGCCAAAAGTCATACGTCTGAAAAAAATAGTATTTCTATGATTTTAAGAATCAAAATATAATAACTTATGTCATTTATAATCAAAAACGTCTGTTTAAATAAAAAAATGTGTAAAATTTACAAAAAAAACATTAATATTAATCATGTTTTTGCAAATAATTTTTTTCTGACCGTCGCTTCTTACCAATTGTTGAAAAATAATTGCATTTTAATAAATGACTACTTATTTTTTTCGGGCCAACATTCTCTACAACTCTACTGTTTCCAATTTTAAAAATAACTGAATGATCTTTAAATCGAATTATTTGTTTGAAAAACGTTTTCTTTAAAAAAATTGTTTTAACGATTTCAGCCATGGAAAAATTTACTTTCAAAATTAGAATTAGGGGAATCGTAGAGAATATTTTTCTGACAAAAATAAGCATTTATTGGTAAGAAGCGCTGTTCAGAAAAAAATCAACTCTAAAAAAATGGTTAAAATTAATGTTTCATAAAATGTTTTATAAAAAGAATTGAACAATTATTTTTATTGAAACAATAAAATTATTTTTACTTTTTATATATTTGTTAATTAAAGTATTTGTTTAACCTTAACTATCCTTTTTTAAATTGATTTATTAATAAACTTTTAACTAATTCGCGAAGATGTATGTTTGAACAAAATCTGTTCATAATTAAGTACGGAGTTCAGAACATAAAAAACATGGAATAATTTTTGTCATTTAAATATTTAAACAACTTTTGTCTAATATTTGTCCAAAAATTGTAAATAATAATGCCCCCATAATTTTGTACGCGGATGACTTTGAGGCGCTAAAAACTTAATCATTTCAAATTTAATTCGCTTGAAATGGAAAAATTTTGAATGAAAATGTTCACAATAGAATATTTTGAAATTTAAATATGTGGCCGAAATATAATAAATCTTTCTCAAATCTGTGCTGAATGTTTGATGTGTTTGAGAAATATTTGAAATCTTTTAAGTCTATCCGAATTCTTTGCGAAATATTTGGAAAATCATCAAAAGCTTTGTAAAATCTTTGGCAATTTGATATTTTATAAATGTACTTATCATTTATTATTATTTATTATTCACTGTTTATTGTTTATTTATATATTTAATATTTATGTAAAATTTTAACATAGTGACCACTGAACCACAAATGATGAACTTTCAAGCAAAATATTTAACCAATCCTGAGCAACTGCACATTCACTGTGAAGCCAGCAGTTGTATTCGAAACAAATAAGGATAAAAGAAAAAAGATAAAAAAATTATTAAAGTTTATGATTATAAAATTTTCCATTGTAAATGCTCAAAAAGGAATTGCCCCAAAAAAGGTTGCTACAACATTTACCATTTTTGACGCAACATCTTTCTTTAGCATTTCGCGTCGTAGAATCTGAAAGGGGAGAAGAAAGATACCTTTTGTTGCGAAAATATTTCGATGACATCGTTTATGCGTACGGGGCATATTTCTGATTTTTCTTGCATTTACTTTTGTCATATAAAAAACCAAAGTAAATCACTCGTGGATAATGAAGAAACATTTTAATGAAGTAATCGTACTAAATTACAACACCTGCTTTACCTGCAATGGATGACCTTTCATTATTACGCGATGAAGGCATGTTACAATATATAAAATTACGAAAAATATGACACAATTACATTTTGATGAGCTGAATCAATTTTCGAAAATAATTCACAAAGAAGGAAAAAAAGATCCGAAAAATCGGTCAATGTTGTCAATAATTGTGGTTACAAATAGCACAAGCTTCTAGTTCAATTACAAGAAATAGGTTAGACGACTCGGATACGAAAAGGGAGAATAGGGTGAGCAAATAAAAATTTATTGCGTCCAAAGTTGAGCAGTATAAGAAAAGCGAATTTGAATCGAGACTCTGCTTTCTTAAGTGCATCTCCTTTTATGCTAGTTGCCGATAGCGGTGGGAAAAGTATCGATAAATATCAATACATATCGATACACCATGATACACTATGGTATTGAAAAGTATCGATACATTTCTCTCTTAAAGATATTTATCGATATTTTTCTCGTCTGCTGCGTCATCGCCGTTATTTCTTTTTCTGTAAGTATCCACTCAGGCAAGCTATAAGGACAGCACCTGAAAGGCCAATGACCGGGACTTGAGGCATGCGCAACTATTGCCCAGTTTATTCATTTTCAACTTTCAGTTATTTACCAGTCACTGAGTATTTATTGAGTTTGTCCTTTGTATCTTACTAACCAGGCTCGGTCAACTCCTGTAGTAAAAAATGGCGATATTCAGCACCATCTGCGATGGGCATCCCAACTGCAAAAGTGCATATGTGTTGCTACTTATATATGTATACGCCCCTTCCTTACATGTATTAAATCCTAAAATAATTTAGGAAAGAAGGAAGAATAAAGACGAAATGAAGCAAATAAGAAACGCAAAATATGAAATTAATGATAATTAGCATCCTATTTCTTATTTTTTGTTTCTCATTAACTCCATTTAGCCTTTATTTGCAGTGAAACGAAATAAATACAGATATGTTTTTGAAGCAGTTTCCAATTTTTTATTTTTTAGGAAGCATCGTTGTTTAATAATTATACTTAAATTCAACAATTAGGATTTACGAAAATATCATGGGTTCCAAGTTCGACGACAGTTACATAAATTTGACCCTAAAAATGATTTCCATTCTCAAATGGATCGACCAATATTGTTCCAAAACAAAATACTTACCAGAATTTCCAGCTTTTGAAATAGGACTAGCTTAGTAATTTCCGGAGATATAGTACCTAATTTGTACGAAGAATCGTTCTAAACACCTTTCTTAAAACTATATGTTTTTATAACAGTGTCGTTGTGCAAAACCTAGAAATGGAACGAATAAATAGACCCAAAGTTGGACATAATAGTAGATTTTTGAGCAAATGTAAAAATGAAAAAAAATTCGCAAAACATAAAACACAATGACAAATAAAATCTTTTGGAAAAACTTTGAATTTGTAATCCTGACTGTCCGTATTTCTGACTACATAACTCTTTCTCAAAGACATTAGTGTAAAATAAGTTTATTTATTCCTATACTTTTGCTATAAGAATTCTAGAATGATTGGCAGAAGTTGGTTAGCAAGTTGGAAGGAGATACAACTATATTTTCTAAAACATTCTTCGCAATCCTCTTGATTAGATTTTCGTCTGAAGAGAATGGAAAACGTGTGTTTACTCTTAAGTGAGCTTCCATACTTCTTAACGGCTTTTTCTACAAACTCATTCGCATTTTTATTTTTCTCAAGATCACAATTCAGCTTGCCCTTTAAAATTGCTTTTAAAAAAGCTGCTGTCGACTTTATGTTCTGCGTCATACAACATTGGAGAAACACACGTAGCACCTTTTTCTGGTGATTTGAACAAGTTAAGCGATCACTTCTGACCTCACGTCGAATTAAGGCATTCGCAAGTTGCCCAACTCCCAATGATGTGTATGTGCTGCTCATCATTCTTCGAAGAATGTTTTTTAAATCAGCTTGTATTTCTTCAAGCCGGAAAATGACCCTACCACCCAATGGTCGGGCTGTAGAGCTACTAACACTGTCAATCAATCCTACACATGGAGGACAAGAAATCCTTTCGGGAACTTTCTTTTTCAGTTCTTGCAGTATTGTGTGTGTATCTGTACCAATTGTACTCTTTTCAAGAAGAGGATCTTTTTTTGAAGCGCGAATCTTTGGTTGAACGAATGCAAGAATGCAAGAAGGAACTGTGCGCTGATCATTTTAAAGTGTTTCAACGTTAAAGAAGCACCGCCACGTTTCCAGGAATCATCCCTCATCGTCCATGCAATTAGAACCATACGAGTGCGAGCAGGTCATGCTTGGACAAATAAAGTTTTAAAATAGCTTATAAATTGATAACAATTTGGCTTTCGGTTGTTCAGCATACAGTCACGGATTTGCGAGAAGAAATTCTCCAGAGGATCCTGATTGATGTGCGCAGTTTTCAAGCTTTTGAGGCCGAGCGTTTTCAACTTCTTCCACAGGTATTCGAATCCAAGTAGTGTTAAATCCAGATTTTTTAAAGTGGGGGGTTGCCTGGAAACAAGAACTTTACTTTCAGAATGGACGAACCTTATCAGCAAAATGTCTTGAAACGCTTCCTTAAAAAACTGCAAGTTAAAACTGGAGTCAGTAAGCACAGTGCGATAATCGATACGTGGATCCCTCCGACCTTTGCCGTTGAACGCGACCATCAATTTATTTCCGAAGAATGAAAACCACGCTGTGTTTTTTCTTCCTTCGGTACGGACAGATTCCCAGAGACAGTGGAACGTCCTATGAATAACTGACGAAATTTTCTTCACAACCTCCTTACAAGTTGGATGACGACGTCATTCTTGATACTTGTAAGATTATTCTTTCTTCTAAACATGAATACATATTTTTATTATTATTGTTGATCTTAGGGTTGTTGACCAGGGAATATTTTATTATTAATATTAGATGTTAATTTTTGTTTGTTTACTGGTCTACATCAATATTGTTAAAATATTGATAAATCTTAAGATTGTGAAAACAATGTCTCTATCTCCGCTGGGATCCGAACCCAGAACCTTCAGATTTCCGGTCTGATGCTCTTATCATTTACTAGTAATGTTAAAGTAGAAAAAGCATTACAAACCTGGTTTACCTCCTAGCTCATCCAAACGAGATGCCAAAGAGAGACTTATTACTTGAGTCGCCATATGGACGCTCATTTTTTTATCTTATCTGGATAAATGCGGTGGTCCGTTAGTTTCGGAAGGTATCTCTTCTCTTGGATGCCATAAGCGTCTATTTCGTATGGTAAGATGATATGTTTCCACTCTGCGAAAGTTCTTCCTGACTTTGATTTTTGATCATTTCACCTAAACTCCAAGTCTTTGTTTAAGAGATTGTTTCTCAAACATTTGATCATGTGACGTGGATCGAAGAGAGGAATTATCTCCACGCCATGAACGATGTAGGTACCATCTTGAAAAAATATGTTCAACAATTATTCCAAGAAATGTAAACGTGATCTCCGCCTTTCAGCCTATCTGTATCCTGAAGAAGAGTGGTTATGGCCAATTGATTAGAAGAACCTCCATCGCAAACTGAGGCAACTATATTGAAGCCAGCATCCTTAGAGGCACCAATTACTTCCTTTATGCAGTACAATAATTGACTCGTTGTAGTTCCTGCACTACAAAAGTAGAAACAAACTGGTGTCGTGTTCCCAGTGTGTATTGACCGCAACATAAGAACGAGGGCATGATCAGCATATTTGTCTGTTCGAGTATTCCCCCAATCTTCGAAACCAACTATTTTATCTAAAGCTTTGTCGTAATGAAGTCCCATTCCAAGAAATATTTCGTCCCACATTAATAAAAAAGCTCTATCTTTGTCGGTATTGAAATTACTTGCAGCCTCTCTCAGTCGTCTTCTAGTTTCTTAGGTAACACTAGTATCCATCTTCATTTTCTTCAAAAGCGCTTTCAACAGTTTAGGACTCGGAAGTGGTAGAAAGGAACGTATAAACCTGTAGGACTTGTCAGGTCGTTTATATATTGCAAGGGCAATTATTTTTTGATCTTCATTATACCTTCTGCCGGTAGGATCTCTTTCGCTGTTAGTCGTTATCATGTCTACAAATTCTTTTTGTACATGCGATAACTTATTGTAAATTTTTAAAAACTTCTTGGATTAAAATTAAATACTGCTTCGGCCTGCACCAATACTTCTAATAATACAAAAAAATGATCTTTAAAACAAAAAATATATATATTTCAATATTTTATATAGGATATCATATGAAGCAAATTAAAAACTTACCTCTACAAATAAAAAGGAGCTTTTCTGAACTTCTTTTCCAGACGAATTACTTACCAATTTTGTCAGCTTTCCCATCGCAGGTGATGAAGAAAGAAGTGCAACATTATCATCGTTGCTTATAGGTATATAGAAATGAGGATCAGAAACGCCAGGCAGTTCTATTTCTCCAGCACTTTTATGGGCAAATTTGATATCGGTATGGCATCTTTTTATAACCTGACCGCGCCAGTTTGAGTTTTGGAAACATCTTTTTTACTAAAGTATTTCGGGCATACAAACAAAGGTTTGGAGGTTATGGTCCCATACGGCACATTATTCAACGCTGCATTCCCTGTAGCCTGCACCCACTGCTTTCCTCGAAAGGGGTTTATTGTTAGACGGGATACTCAATGTGAATACAAAGTTATAAATAAATTTTGTTTTAAATTCTTATGTTAGCGATCTTTAAGTCTGGAATTCGAAACCTATGATTTTTTTGACATTAAATACACCTAAACTTGTACTTGGGAAGTTAACAATCTATGATCGAATGGTTTATAGTAAAAATTAAATTTTAAATTAAAAGTTTTACAATGCATTGATTTTTAGTATTTTAAGACGTTTTATAGATTCATTTTGATCGCGAGAATTCACCGATTTTGAATTTTGAGGTTTTAGAAAAATAAATATCAAAATTGAGAATTTTTTGTTTTTGAATTTTAATTCCCGTTACTACAACCGCTTAAGAAAAGAAGCATCCGTGGTAGCCTGGACCTTCTTGGCTGCAGCAGGTAGTTCCACAATTTTTAGACTCGAGCCGCCACGGCAGCTAGGGCTGCCGAGCGGCAGTAGTTTGCCGACCACTTCTGCAGAGCATAATCTAACGTGCAGCTCTGCTCAAGTGTGCAGTTCTGAATGGAAAGTGAGTAGCTCCGAATTTGTGTTGAGAGGTGCTTTTGAAATTATTTTCAATTAATCAAGTTCGAATAAACCAAAATTGTTGGCATTTAATAATGAAGTCAAGTGAAACGTACGGGAGGAGCACAGTATTATAAGTTTAGAGGTATTACCTTATATGAATACAACTTACGCGAAAAGATGCAAGATACGAGTATGGGAGTAGAGAAAGATGTTTTCTTTTCAAAAGTGATTTCTCGAGCGAATGATTTCCTTTTTTTTTTTGTGTTTTTTTTTTTTTTTATTTTTCGTGTAAAGGCTGGGCCGTGCAGTTCTGAAATTTGCTTAGATTATGCTCTGCACTTCTGTCGAATATTGTTCACTCATTGTTTGTTTACAAATAAAAAACAAAGCAAATCACAATATTTCCGAAAACAATACAATTTTTAGGAAATTTTTTAAGAGAAGATAGTTATAAACAATAATTATGTAAAGGGAGGAGTATGTCAAAATACGTAAGGAGTTTAGGATACTGGGTAAGACGAAAGATCAGGAAAAGGAAAAAGAGCTACAAGAGAAGTTTAGAAATGTTAAGACAGAACGAGACGTGTGGAAGATAATTAATAGGTTTAGGAAACGTAGGGTGGGGATAAGTGAGAAGATAGGGAGTGACGAATGGAGGAAATTTTTTCAAATATTCATTTCAGGGATATATCAGACACACGAAAGAGTGATGAGGGGATTAAAAGAACGAAGGAGGTAGATGGAGAGGAGCTAAATAGTGAGCAGATAGATAGATGAAGGGGGTAGTAAATAAAAGTATGGAGGGGGGAGAGATTCCCAAGAGGGTAGGGAGAGACAGCAAAATTATAGAGGAACGCCGCTAATGAATACGGCGTACAAAATAGACGCGACGGTGTTGGCAGATAGGCTGCGGAATGATGTTGAGGAGAAAGGCATACTGCCGGAAACGCAGGCGGGCTTTCGGGAGAGAAGCAGTACTATTAAAAATATCTTCGTCTTGCAGCCATAGAGTTATTACAGATAGAGGCGAAAAGCCATATGTCGCTCTGTCAGCGGGACCGTCCGTCTCAACTTCGCTGAGAGAAAAAGAGACAGAGCACGACGAGTTATCTTGGAGAGTGGGGAGTGGCATAAGAGTGGGGTGCCAGGTCGGGTCTTTCTGATTATCTTTCTCTCTCTACGCACGGACGGTTCTCAAGCTGGCTTGTCGCCTCTCTCTGTATTAACTCTATGCTTGCAGCTCGTGATGGATAGAGAACTAGAGTTTGTGGGAGAAAGAGGGCAGGCATAGGGATCGAAGGTTGAAGGTAAAAAAGGAAAGGTGTTTTAGAACGAATGGATTGCTGATGGATGAAGTGAGAAGGATGCGGAAAGCGGGATGCAAAAGTGGAGCACGGGTTAAAGGAGTGTGAAGAGGTGGAAAGGAGTGGGATAAGCATGGAGGTATTGTCGCATGAAAGGGGGGACGAAAGGGCAGTTGTAGGGGTGAAGGGTGTTGGGTAAGATGGATAACAAGAGACGAAAGGAGGAAGACGAATGGAGAAGGAAAGATTGTAAATAGGAGAAGAGTTTTTTTAATTAATCAGTAAAATTTTCAAAAAAAAAAAAATTATTTCATAGTAAAATAATGAGCCTTAAACCACAAAAATGTATTTTTAAAAACCAGAACAAAAACGAAAATATTAACAAACAGTTGAATTTTCAACCAAAAACTTCTATCGAAATAGATTAATTTTTAACAATATGCATGAGTTTTCACAAAAATATTTGACATTCAGGAATTTTCAAAAAAATAGTTAAATTTTCAATCGTGATAATGAATTATCAACTAAATATAGAATCGTTATATTTTCGGTTAAAAAAACTAATTTTTAACCAAAAAAGCAAACATAATTTTCTTTAGAAACTGAAGAAATTTTTAGTCAATTATTAATTTGGAAAAAATTCGAGTAAGCTTGAGATATATTTAGGAGTTCTATAAGATTCTGAAATAGAATAAAATCTGAATAGAATCTGGAAGCTTTAAAAGGATTTTTTTTTTATTTAAAATTTTAACTTTTTTCGATTTGAAAATTAGACGTTTTTGGTTGACGCTTAACTTTTGAGAATGACTTCTTTAAAATCCTTTATATTCTACTTTTTATGAGATTATATTAATTTTTTACTGCGAGTGCAAAATTATTTAAGTATAATTTTTAAAATCGCGATTGTTCTATAAATAAGCGAAATTTATGATTTTATTTAATAAACTTTCTAATGTGCCCCAATTTTAGCTTTCGGAGTTTCTTTTTCCCATTCAAGTTTAAATTTCCCATAAACTTGAACATTTTTCCTCAAATGTTCTATTATTGAAGTCAAATCATACATCGTTGGAATCTTTATAATTCGCAGAATCTGAATTTTAAATTTATAAATGACCAATTACCATCTTGAAACGGGGCCCCTGTTTCCCGTTCCTCACGGGGACACCACTGGTGGCAGTTTGCTCATTCCCAGGCGCATAAAATCCTGCATATCTTCAACTAATTAAAAAAATTTTGTATCTTAAATTAGCCAGCACCCTATCAGGGCCACAAAAGGCTGACTAGATGATGAGGAAACAAATTCGTTTTTTTAATATCCATTTCTTATTTTTGGTACTTTTAAACATCCTATAGTTTTTATGAATGACTGGCAATTAAGAATGGCGAAATCTATGAGACACTGAAAACTTACCAGCGGTTGATGATAATTCGATTTTGAGATTTTATGAATCGAGTAAGCGATAAAAAATGAGAGTAAAGTGGTTAAGCAAACTACATGAAAAAAAAATACCAAGGCGACTTACAGCTATTTGGCGCTGATCCCGCAGGGGTACTTGATCGTACTAACCAAGCATGCTTATCAATAAAGTTGCACTCCTCTTGGCGGGAATTTTAAATTAGAATACAAATACGACTTGTGTTCTTTATTTTTATAATTGTTTATTGACATGTACGCCGTGCACAGATTCCACAGCCCACCGAATTTTGGTGACGAAACGAGGTTCGTTGGACTTTTCCGTGGACAGTTGTTTCCTTTTTCCTTTCAAAGCAGGCATTAAAATGTTAAAATTCTCTTGCTCTAACTTTTCTTTTATATCTCGAACACCGCGATCAAGAACAAAAATATCACCTTCTTTCAAGAATTTACGCAAACCATTTGGATCCTCAATAACACTTTTTA